>JAJOOO010001560.1:0-16411 GCA_029582685.1 Solanum piurae | reverse complement strand
ATGTGTAGGAAGTGTAGACACAGGGTCAGGGTCATGTGTAGGAAGTGTAGACACAGCCAAATTATCAGACCACCAAGGAGAAAAGGAAGAGATTAAAATTGTGTACCCAACCTTACGAAAAAATAAAACAAGACATAAATAAAAAATAAAAATTTATATTAAGGAATTACTTAATAAAAAAAATGTTAACTTGCAATTGTTCTTTGATTAATTTGTACTCCCGATTGGAAAATTTGTATTGGTATGGGTCGTAAGGAGTTCTAAAACTCCAATCCAACCATTACTGGCAATTTGAAAATATGAAAAAAATTTGATGCATTAATATTGAATTGTATAGGCAAATCCAGATTCAAAAATCTGAATGGTTAGAGAATGTGTAGGTACTTTGTTTAAAAGTTTTGGCTATTTATTTTTCCCTAGATTGTTTTCTATAAGATGGAAGATGGGAAGAACTATAAGTCATTGCATAAGGTGAATTCTTGGCTGTGAGTTGTGTGTCATCATCATGGGAGGGAAACTAAAACTGAGTTGTTCAAATCAGTCTTTTAGAGTTCCAAGAGAATTGTAATGGCAAAGTAGTCTTTTAGAGTTATAAGACAATTGAAATTGAAGTAGTTTAAAGTCTCAATGACTCTTATTTATCCTATAAGAGTTTAGGGTCCCAATTAGTTATCTTTCCAACTTCCTAGAAATTTTTTTTTATTCCTTTACATCTTCTATACATATTTTTATGGACAGATTATGTGTCATTTTATGCTTGTAAAAAATTACTCTTTTACATCTTCTATAGACAATTTACCCTTGTGTTTTACATTTTTCCAGATGATGATGAACAATTATATGCAACTACGTATAATATGATGTTCAATCTATTTCACCTTCTACCATGGTTGTTTCAAAAAACAACTTAATTCAGTTTTGGTTTCCCTCCCATGATGATGACACACAACTCATAGCCAAGAATTCACCTTATCCAATGACTTATAGTTCTTCCCATCTTCCATCTTATAGAAAACAATCTAGGGAAAAATAAATAGCCAAAACTTTTAAACAAAGTACCTACACATTCTCTAACCATTCAGATTTTTGAATCTGGATTTGCCTATACAATTCAATATTAATGCATCAAATTTTTTTCATATTTTCAAATTGCCAGTAATGGTTGGATTGGAGTTTTAGAACTCCTTACGACCCATACCAATGCAGATTTTCCAATCGGGAGTACAAATTAATCAAAGAACAATTGCAAGTTAACATTTTTTTGATTAAGTAATTCCTTAATATAAATTTTTATTTTTTATTTATGTCTTGTTTTATTTTTTCGTAAGGTTGGGTACACAGTTTTAATCTCTTCCTTTTCTCCTTGGTGGTCTGATAATTTGGCTGTGTCTACACTTCCTACACATGACCCTGACCCTGTGTCTACACTTCCTACACATGACCTTTCAACAAACAAAGGGAAAGAAATTATAATATATCAAGAACAACCTAATGGTAACTCCAACTCTTTTATTCTGTTTTATTTAGACTTTAAACATGATCTAACTTTTTCATTTTTATTGTAATTGCAATCATACAAAATTTGTGGTGGCTAGATTAGTTAATGGTCGTGGAACAGTCACATTTTCTTTTAATTCTACCTATACTTTGGTAGAACTAAAAAAATATGTTATAGTAGCTTTTGGCTGGACAGTAGAGGCTAAGTTTTCAATTACAACCTTACATCAAAATTTAGATCAACTCTTTCTAATGTATTCTGATGAAAGTGTTAAGAATATCTTTAGTAATAATTTTTCAGTTTATTATATTGATTTAGTATTAGAGTATAGTAAGACAATAACTGAAAAAAAAGAATGGAGGTTGGAGTATCAATTGATAGTTTTAAACTGATTGATGAGACCATTGCCAAAATACCTGCTTATAGGACCAGAGCTTCTAGGGACAATGTCCTAACAAAATTGTTTAGAGGTAACTTTTCTACTAATTCATTTTTAGGTGCCATAATTTCTATTTTGTGTAAATTTTTAATTAGTTTATGTTTGGTTTATTTTAGCTTCTATGTCTATTGTTACTTGCCTTCGTCAGCGGTTGTTGACTTGCTCATTTGGTGTTGTACCGACAAAAAAATTATGTTTAGATGAGACAAGTAGTGATTTGGATCGGACTTCCCTTTTGGGAGGATATGCTGTTCAACATTGGCTGCTGGACAAAGGACTCCTTCTTTGGAATGGACTGGACTACTACTTTTGTACATGATAGTGAAGACACTAGATATGGGACTGATGCCCATTTAGTACATGGGACTGAAGTTGTGGAAGAGACTGGACATGAGACTGATCTTCAGATTGCCCTTTTGGGGGATATGTTATGCCTGCTATTGAACATTACTCTACATTGGCTGCTGGACAAGGGAGTTACGTTTAGATGGGGCAAGTAGTGATTTGGATCGGACTGCCCTTTTGGGAGGATATGTTATTCCTGCTGTTCAACATTACTTTACATTGGCTGCTGGAATGTTATTCCTACTGTTCAACATTACTCTACATTGGCTGCTGGACAAGGGACTCCTTCTTTGGAATGGACTGCTACTTTTGGACATGATAGTGAAGGCACTAGATATGGGACTGAGGTTGTGGAAGGGATTTGACATGGGACTGATCTTCAAGCTGCCCTTTTGGGAGGATATGCTAGGCCTGCTGTTGAACATTACTCTACATTGGCTGCTGGACAAGAGATTCTTTGGAATGGACGACTACTTTTGGACATGATAGTGTAGGGACTAGATATGAGACTGATACTGATTTAGTAAATGAGATTGATGTTGTGGAAGGGACTGGACATGGGACTGATCTTGTGGGATGTACTGAACCTGTAGAAGGCTTGTTGTTGAACAACAATTTAGATGATGCTCATTAGCGGAGACAGTATGTTTTGTTAAAAGCGTTGTAAAACATTCCTTGTTTTTGTTATCAATAAGTGAATATTTTAGCTTTTTTGTATTTCTAAATTTTGTGGTTAATGAATTTGTTGCTTGTATTTGTAGATCATCTACTTGGTTTTGTAGATGTGGAGTTTTTAGTAAATCAGCCATGTTACTGTTCATATCTTTTTGATGTTTTCAAATGTTCTCCTTTGAGTAGCATGGACCCCCTCTCCCTCAATATAAGGAAAAGAGAACCTAAGCAGTGAATCACGCTTTTGGATTTTTTTGGAGCACAGTAGCACCCGCCTTCAGCAACACAGGAGACAACTCTTTATTTTTGGTCTTGCTTTTATGATGATGCTTGTTGTCATCATATCATACATTACCTAAGGCAACACGTAAACTAATCTGTGCTGACATTATTTCAATAGCATTTTGGTGTGACCTAGGGATAAGGTCTATGTACAATCTACCGTCCACACACCCCATTTGTGCAACCACACTGAATATGTTATTACGTTGAAACTGTATGAAATTGTTAACTGTCAGTAATGAGAACATAAACACTAAATGAAGCCGCTTTGTCCTTCTTTATATCTTCTTCACCCATTTCATTTGCTAATATTCCTTTGTCTTAATTTACCTCCTATGAAGTATGATATCTCTATTTGGTGATTCATTGTCAACATAAAGATCGTTAGCTATTGAAACTTCATGTTATATCTATATTACTTGTATATGTATAAGTATTAATTCTTACCTTCATATTATTGTATGTGAACCTTCTTTTAGATAAATAGAACTCTATTTGCCTCCCTTGTTCCTTGCTAATGGAACATACTCTTTGTTTGTGATGATGATTTTGCTTAATATGGTCCTGTCAATGCATGTTTGGATCAACTAATAATTGATTAAGTTCAGTAATGACTGATTAGTCTTAATATACTTACTTTGAATGATAATTCCTGTCCAAGTTCAAACTTATTAATATCTAATGTAATAAACGTAGGTGTATCATTGACGACCAAATTCAACACAACAATTCTAATTGATCCACCTTATCCACAACGCCAGCAACTACAAGCATGGTCCACTCCTTAATATGTTCTCACTGTCTTTTTTTACATATCAAATTAACATTACCAGCAATGAACCTTCTTTGAGATTATCTGCAGGGTCACAGAGAACAAAAGGACACTTACTTCATTTACTTTGAGGAGCACATCGAAATCTGGATCTCTCATCTCCATTCCAGTAGATGAAGAAGTCATTGGAAACACTGAATCCGAAGTAGATGTTAGTAAAAAATGCATTCATTATTTAATGTTAAAACTTACTACAAATACTTACATTCATTCTTTTCTTAATACAGGGACAAACATTCTCAATTGAAGTAAAAATATCATTCCCAAGTGACCAAAAGAGATGCTATGTTTTGGTATGTTCCAATTGTGGACAAGAAGTCTGTTATCCAATCATCATAAAAATTCACTGTATGAATTGCAACCAACATAAGATGCTCATCCCCAGGTACTTTTTTACTACACCAACAATTTAGTATTTTAACCATACAATAACACATGTGTCCATTTGATGTAAATCTCAAAGATAGCTCTGGCTCAACAACCGGGATGATTATGAACAAAGAAGGAGAAAAACTATTATCCCTAACTGCAGAACAAATTTATGAAAGAGCTTCCACTAAGGTATACGTTCTAACTAAACAATATATATATAATATTTACATAACAAACTTACCAAAATGATTTTTTCACTCTCCTAGAGCAACTGTCCACCTATGAAAGATGGACACGCATGCTTTATCAACAAGATCTTCTCTATTCGAGCCAAGAAAACATTTGCCCGTACTTCAAACGCAACTGCTACAAAATTATATATCCAATCATGCGTTGAAAAAGAAAATACCACACATTCTCTTCCAGCAGCACCAAACACAATCAATATTTAAGAAGGAAGCAAAAGAAAACAAACAGTTGAACCAGAACAAGTGAGTGAACAGGCTGAATCATCATCACTCAAAATGAAGCAGAAACTGGAGCCACCAACTCCAGAAAAACCAAACTGAAGGTGATTACCACCTTTCTGCTCCTCATTCTTTCTTCAATTACTATTTCTTTCTTTATTTTACAGTATATCACATACTAACCAAACATTTTCTTTCAAAACAATTTTTATAGTTTATCCAAGCATTTTGGCAACTACTTTTGAATACTGTACAGAAAAGGTAAGTACAATTTCATTTGTTTATATCATAATCCCAAATACAAATGTTTAATGTTATGTTTCTACCTTACACGAAATACAAAGCTTGCTCACTTTTGGATTTCTCCATAAATGCATCAGTTCCTCACCCACTTTGTACAGTTTTGGCTATGACACAAAGGTCAGCAAACTTTATAGGTAAGACTTCTCCATATGATCACCTTCTCAGACAACAACTAAATACTTCATTTTTTTTTTTAGTACTATTTTTATAAATACGTAATATATAAAAAGTTATCTTAGATTAATTAACTAAATGTGAAAAGAGAGTAGTTTGTTGTACTTTCCACATAGTTTTTCTGAAGTCCAAAGAGGCGAAATGGTCAGATAGATCCTTGTACTTGTATGCGTTTGTATTCTGAACCTTTCTACTTGCCTCCATCTTAAACTCTTTTGACCACTGGCCAAACTTATGTGACACCTTAATTGTTGAGTTGGCAAAAGTACGTGATTTCACGCAAAAAAGGAGCGTGAAAATAAAATTTAGACTAAAAAAGTAATTAGAAGAAAAAGGAAAATACAATAAAAAGAACAAAATAAAAATTATAAACTTCACTCTTTCTTCTTTCCCCCACCCCTCCCCATTTCTTTCACCTTCCCTGATCTCCCCCCACCCAATCCCCCATTCCTTTCGTTCTCCCTTCCTCCACTCCTTTCCAGTTCTTTTTCTCTTTTTCCTTTTTCATTTTCTCTTTCCCAAATTAGAAAAGAGATCGTGCAAAAAATGAGAACAAAATGAGCAAAGGAAAATCGAGAAAATTGGTGCAATACCCAAATCCACGGAAGAAATATGTCTAATGAGTATTTTGAACTCTTTTTGTTGTTAAAATTGTTAGCAATTTTAGTGCTCCTTGTTTAAATCTTTATTGTTCTAGATTTGTCTTTATTTTCCATTTTCTAGGGTAAAGTGACAAAGATCCGGTAGTTTGAAAGGATAAAAGTAATCGTTGAATGTAAATTAGATGAAGTCTTTTGGATAAAATTGTGTATAAATATTATAATATATTGAAATACTTTAATGGTGATTCATTGACATCCATGGAGAAAAGGGTTTTACATGTGTTGGTCAAGTGATATGAAGATGAAGATGGGTGAAAAAGAAGAAAAAAATAATTTATTTAAAAAAATTAAATAATAAGTGACGTGTCATAAAAAATCTGATGTGGGTGATGACATGTCATTTTTATTGTGCGTTTGAAGTTCACACAAGGCCAAAGGGGTTTAAAATGCTGAGTTTTATTGAGTTTAAGGGTTCAGTTGGTAAATGGTTAAGTAAAAGGGTTCAAAATACAAACTCATACAAGTACAAGGGTTCATCGGCCCATTTCGCCGTCCAAATTATATAATTTACTTTTTCAATTTCATATTAAGAATTTGTTACTATGATACTATTTGGGACAATAATTATAACCAAGTAAAAATAAACAAACATATTTTACTACACTTATTACTAATTTACTAATTTTACTAATTACTAATATATAGCAGAGGCTAAGAGTAAGCTGCTCTTGGTCATTACTAATATATAGAAGAGGCTAAGAGTAAGCTGCTCTTGGTCAACATGCCTGCTTCACTTAGGGATGTTTTCGTCCTTTCAAGTGCAACTACCCGTGTTGTTGATTCTTGTACTGCTTAATACAGTGCTTCTCATATAGGAACCGCCATATCGTGTCTGTCTTCTTTTCAGTGATTCCTCTGTGTTTGGCTGTGATACTTTCATCTGGAGGTTTCTTTCTTTGTTGAATCTTGCCTGTTGGTTATTTTAGCTTCAGGGGTCATTTGTGTGATGACTGTGATGGGATTTGTGTTAGTACCATCTTCATAGTATTTGTGTGATTTGGGATTATAATTTGGAATCATCATATTTCATACAAAAGAATCCATCATTTTAAATTTTGTGGAAAAAGCCTCATGTTTGGTCTTAGTCTTCGGACGGAGACTTGTTACCCAAACATCAATTTGTCTTGAGATCACGGAAATATCCGCTTTCCTTGTTTCTTCCATTTTTTCGTCTGTTAAGGTTGTTTGACATGTGCAGATAAAACATGGCTGATATTATACTATTACTGTTTGATTATATTCCATTAAGAAAGGTTCGTAACTTGGCTCGGCTAAAAAGTTTGAATATGAATCAACTGGATTTTGTTGTGGTCTAACTTCCAATCGAATGCCACCTGCGCTGACAAATTTTTAATGTAGGAGCTTCTGAAAAATCCCAGCATATGAATATATAAACTTCAAATCTTGAATCAATATCTCATGTAATGTGAGTTTTCTGATTAGTTTGTTATTGTCTACATAATTTGCATATTTGTTTAATTTCAGCAGGCCAATCTATTATCCTGAAGGCCATCTAATTTCAAAAGGTCTTCCTTCGGTTATCAACGTTACGCTTAACCATACAGAGCAGCTTTGGTCCTGAAGACAAAAGCCCGTTTGCTTAGTTTTTTGTATTTGAAATCTTACATCTGTGCCAGTGATTTCTTTGCATTCCACTTCCTAGGACAACAATATAAGAAACTAGAAATATTGCTTTAAATTTTTTTGCTTCTGCTGAAACTGTAGGATCTTTTAATTATATACATCTTATGCACTATGCATCTCTGCGATCAAATCATTACAGAACTTTTATTTCGCCCTATTATTGTAAATTTCTACGTGAATTGACCGTGCTTTGATGACTTCTACAGATTAACAATCATCTTCGCCACATTATCGATACAATGACTCTTTCTTTTGCTCAAGTAACTTGTTGCAGCAATAAAGTTGCCCTTTTTGGGAGGTGTCCACAAAACTTGAAATGTTGAAACCACAAATTTCCTTCCTTCCTCTTGGAGAAATCAGAAGAGTACGATAAGTATTTTTGGGAGGGCCGGTTGCCAATGTTCAGATTGAATAGTAAAATATCAATGCTCTGATTTTTGTGAGCATGTACATTATTGTCCCTTCAGCTCTTTCTTATCTTGCAAAATTTGAACATCATCTTACTGTATCTGGTGAGCAAAGGGCTGAGCTGCTGAAAATGGTTTGCTTCTTTCTGGTAAATCTCATTTTGCTTAGGGCTCTGGTCGAATCGACTCTTGAGGGTGCTCTCTTAAGTATGGGTCCCCTTTATTTGGATGGAGAAGATTGCAAAAAGATCGAGCAGTACATGACTGCTTCCTTTTTGACAAGGACATGCCTTTCGTCTCTAGCATTTTTAATTACAAGCAGTTTCTTGGGTATATCTTTTGATTTATTAGCTCCAATTCCTTGGATTAACAAGAAGCTTCAAAAGTTTCGTAAAAATGACATGCTTCAGCTGGTACCAGAAACGAGTGAGGACTACCCATTGGAAAATCAAGACATTGATAGTTTGGAGAGGCCTCTGATTCCTGAAAGGACTTCAACTGTGATTGCTGACAACAATGGATTTTTACATGATGCCTCTCCAAATGAAATTGATTTCCCTGGACAAGATTTGTCTGAATACCCTCCGGTCAACCGAACCTCACCAGTTCCAAAGCCGAAGTTCGATTTTGCACAGTATTATGTTTGCTCCTCTAGTGGTCCCTGTTGGTGCAGTTTACTTTGGGTACATATATGTAGTTGACAAGTACAACTTCCTGTTTGTATACAGAATGCGAGGTTTCCCTGCTGGTAATGATGGGAGGTTGATGGATATTGTATTATCAAGCATGAGGTTTTGCGTTCTAATCACACTCGAAATTATGTATCTACTTATCGTATTTTTATCCCTGCTCAGTATGATTCTTTTCAGCCAGCTTTATTACAAGTTGTACAGACTGTTGACAACATTGTCAAAGTGCCAACTGATTCTGAAGTGTTCTCACAACCTACATTTGATTGGGATACATATACTTCATGACTTATGAATAAAACCAAAGATTTGTGTTGAGATTTTATATATATATATTCTTATTTTGTAATAGGATGTGTTTCTGCACCTATCAGATCTCTCTTCTCTTTTCTTGGTTCATCCTTTGGATGGAACATTTAGTTGGAAACAGATATTTGGCTTAGGACCACAAGAGCACATGCTATAATGTCTAACTTGGTTCCACTATATTAGTAGGATCAGGTTCATTTAGTTGGAATATTTAGTTGGAAACAGATATTTTCTTGGTTCATCCTTTTTCTAATGCCAACTGTAAACACTTTCAAAATCAACCAATTTTCGTTTTATAGATCTTCATATCCAACACACTCTACCCTCCCCAGACCCACTTGTGGGATTATATTGGATGTGTTGTTGTAGATCTTCATAACCAATCATTTTTCCCCGAAGCTAATTACTTACAAGTTGTCATTTTTTTTTTTCTTGGCAGGATATAAATTTGGCAACTTCATACAGCGGCAGACACTTTTTCATGGAGGTATGTTTGTCTTTGCAATATATAATGCATGCAACTCTATAAATAGTATCACTTTCCTTGTTTAGAAGGATCTCACACACACACACATATGCGTTTTATCTTTTAGACAGTTTCTAATATTAATGCATTATGTAAATGCTTTTCAAATATAAATCAGGAACCGGTAGCACAAGGTGGTTTGCTTCCTTCGTTGATGGCCAACAAAGCTGATGAAATTTATGGGCTCAGTAGTACTAATTCTAATTCAGTTCTGCTCCAAAAGACTCCGACGGTTGGTGCAAGGCTTCCTATAGTAGGAAAAATAAGTACTTGTAATAATCAAGGGGTAAAGGTAGATGCACCTGGATTCAAACTTGATGATGAAGCTACTAGCCACCAACAACAAGTGCAAGAGATGGAAGGATGGCGAAGATCCTGATGTAAAGTACTTTTACCGTCTCAAGGCCGGGATGCATGCATGCGCTCTATTAATTGTACTTTAATTGTTTCAAATATTTCCGTTTTGTTGCCTGCAGCCTCCAAGAGTGCTCTGAGACGTTTGCAAACAGAATGCAACTGTTCCATTGTATTGTACACTGACACAAGGCCTCCAACTACCAAATCCATTATTTATAGAAGGATCCAAGGAAGGACAACCAAGTAGTATAAGAAGAAATTGCATATTCTCTTTCATAATTATCCCCATAAACTCAAGACTGATATACTATGCATGGTGGCTTTTCCATTGGATGTTTTACCAAGAATTTATATGATAGCTATTACTATTAGCCTTTATAGAGCTCCATTTTGAATATTTGCCTGGTCATGAGATTGGTTTAGTATGGATCAAAGTATTGGTTTTGGTGTTAGCAAGCAATGGTTTGTTATTTTCTCATCATGAAATTATCCCGTAACATTTTTTTACGCTTTTATTAGCCATGCATGGAGTGTGAACTAGGCAAAAGAATTCTCTTATTCTACAGGCTTTCCCATTCATGCTTAGGTGATTAGATGATCGCATAAACTGCAGCAGATGTGTTGCTATCACATTTTGTTTTAAGTTACGATGTTTGGAGGTTTTCCCTGTTTCTCAAGGAGCAAGATCCCCCCTACAATTTGTGCTTTCATGTAGTTGAAGCCCTCCAAGTTTAATTTATAGTACTCATCTGATGTATCTATTTGGAGCTGACAAAGATATGATATGTAAAATTATTTAGCAGTGCATCTTTGTTTGGGCCCATAACTGAACCCAACTTGTTTGGTATCAAGGCATAGCTATTGTTGTTATCATTTGGAAGAAAGCATATAGTGAAAATGGTTCGAACTCATAAATATTAGTAGTAATTCGAAGGATATGAGAATAACTGGATTTTACAAAGTTAAAGAACCATTTTTATATATGACACTAGTTTATTGCCATGTCTAGACTAATTGGTTATTAATAGTTGCAAGTCAATGATGGAACATCTGACTCTGTTGTGTAGCTTTTAATTTGGATTCTGCAATTTTTTCTTTTTGAAGAAAAAGGTTAGAATGGTTTTTGAAATTGCCATTTTTACCTTTAACATGTTGTGTCATTGTTTCATTTTATGCATGTTTTATTGATTTGTCGTGGAGCAAAAGTTCTAGCATCATGTAGTGATGCATTCACACTCATGGCATTTTCCCATCCAATAATGGGTGTTGAAGTCAAAGTGAAAAATCTCTGCTAACTTCTTTTACTGTTAGTTGATAAATCAGATGGGAAGGTTGCTTATAGGAAGAATTCCCTTTGTGGGGACGAGGTGGACAGAGAAAGGTTACATTTTATACCTTGCACACTTGTATATTTGTTATATGCTTTGCTTCAGTCTAACGTTTCTCCAGCATAACGATCGAATATACAAATTACATTAGTCATTTTTTTAAATTTTCCTGCCAGTTCCATCTTGATAGATGAAATAACCATCAATACACTTTGCATTTTCTAGGCAGTCCTTTGATGCTTGGAACTCTACAGAACAATATCAATTTTTGGAGCATTAGATTTACAATATCAACATTTAAATAAGTATCTGAAAGAGCTAACTGTTAGTGGCCAGTTAGCTATAGGTCTGGTAAAAAAATTGTGACCTGCATTTTGTCTTTTAAGCAGTATACTGAGTTAGTAAACAGAAATGATATGTCACGTCTGCATCTCAACAGATATGTAGAATATTTATGCTTACCTTCTGGCGCCTTGAACTCGTTCTTGTTTCCGGTTTCACTCTCCAACAAGTAAGTTTTCTCATTGATTTGTAGAATAAGCTAGACAGGTTTCAAATGCCTATGTCTTCTTTTAAGTATTTTTATAGGATGACAGAGTGTATACTTCTATCTTAGTTGTGCAATTTCCTATGATTTTTACTTTTGACTTACATATAAAGAAAGTGAATTTCTAATTTGGTGTTTTGTAGACTGCATGAGAGTATCTTTAGGTCCATTGAAGAATTGGGATGAAAGAAATGGGTTAGAGAGTGAGATGCTCCGGAATCTTACACGTTAGAGAGTGTGTATTACATTTTTTGTGCCACAACTGCATTAAGTGTCTAAGTGGTTCAAATTCGAGAGGGTACAAGTGTTTAATAGGTTCAAGTCCTAGCCTCCTAGTTGAGGTGTTTAAGTGAATTATGCGGACAACTTTAAGGGGCCATGAATAACTTAAGCCTCGTACATATATTAGGCTATTGGTCAGGCACATGTTTACGATTTCAAGTTATAAACATCAATATGGAAGATAAAAGTACATATGCATCATTACAAAACTCTAATATGCAGAAAAGTAATTAAGACAACTAAAAGGACAAAATATAAAAAAATCCTAAGGAAAATACAGAAATAAAATATGGGGAGGTTAGAATCCTGCTGTGACAATTCAAAATATATGGATAACAGTTTAAAGATAAGGATGACAAGTTGTTGAATCATCATTAATTGCTAAATTCCTGCATCATGGTGTTTAAATTTCACTATTTCATGCATAACATCAATTTTCTTCATCGTTATTATAATTTGTGGCATTTAAATACAAGTCTTTTGCTTTTGACGCAGTTAATCCATGTGTTTCAGTCATATCCAAATCTTTTGGATTAACTCCATATGGGAGTTCCCACTCAAAGTGGTAGAGTAACTGAGCCAAAGGAAGGCCAACATTAGCTAAACCAAATTGTATTCCTGGACACATCCTTCTTCCCGCACCAAACGGAATAAACTCAAAGTGATTTCCCATAAAGTCAATTGAAGAGTTCTCGAATCTCTCTGGTATAAAACTTTTGGGATTTTCCCTATTTTTTGGATCTCTCGCAAGTGCCCATGCATTGACAAGTACTCTAGTATTATGAGGAATGGTGTATCCATCTATATTTGTTTTCTCCCTACATTCCCTAGGTCCTATAAGAGGAACTGGAGTATGTAGCCTTAGTGTTTCCTTAATCACTAATTTTAGGTATGTCAACTTTTCAGTGTCTTCTTCACCATAGTTTTTCTTTCCCTTAAAAACTTGCCTCACTTCACTTTGGGCCTTGGCCATTACATTTGGGTTCATCATCAATTCTGATAGTGCCCAAATAATAGTCGCAGATGAAGTTTCAGTTCCAGCAATAAAGATGTCCTATAATAACAAACAAATAAATTAAGTCAATTGATTCGATTGTTCAAGTAGCTAGAAACCTTAAAAAGGGTCTAGAACTTGATATGAACTTCCAAATTCGAATAGCATATCCAGTGAAACCCCATAAAGCGGGGTGTGGGAAAAGACAGAAGATAATAATGAGATGAGAGAAAACTTACAGAAATCACAGCTTTAATATGGTCATTTGTGATTGGAAATTGAAGTTCCGCGTTCTCTTTCACCCTAAGGAAAACATCAACCAAATCTTCGTCTCCAAACACACCATTTCCCTTCTTCCCAGCTGCTTTATTTTCAGTATGTTCATTAATGATATTTTCCATAATTGCATCAATCTTTTGATGTGCTTTCACCAATCTATATTTCACACCACTTATGTTGTGAAGTAACTTCCAAGAAGGGAACAAATCAGTCACATCAAATCCTCCAGCAAAGACAAGTACTTCTTTTAAAAGTGTTATAAACTCGTTTCGATCTTTGCATATCTTTCCAAAAGCTGATCTACAAGTAACACAATTTGTAAACTGAAAAACTTTTTCTGTCATATTTATTGTAGAGTCTCTTGTAGAACGAATAGATGAAATGAGACTAGAAAGTTCATCTTGTCGAATTCCACTAAAGGACTTGCCCATCTTTACACTAAGAAGTTCTACCATACAAATTTTACGCATTTGTCTCCAATAGTCACCATATTGGCAAAATGCAACGTCTTTATTATTGTAAAATATGATGTTTGTGGATACAAATTGTGGCCTATCAACAAAAGCGAGGTCATGAGTTTTTAAAATTTCTTGTGCAATAGTAGGTGATGATATGACCACGGTAGGAACTTGCCCGAGTTGTAAGTACATAATCGGTCCATATCTTTGCGATAAATTTCTAAGAACGCGATGTGGAAGTCCTCCTCCGATCAAATGATGAAGATTTCCAATAAAGGGAAGTCTCCATGGACCTGGAGGCAATCTTTGTTTTTTGTTTTTACTCCTTTTTCTAAGTAGAATTATTATCAGGGAGGACAAGAAGAGAAGCAATGAAACTAAGTTAAAAAGAGAAAACATTTTTAATATTGGAAACGAAGCTTTTGATGGATATTGCTTTCAAGTAACATTAGCTCATCTTATAGTGGCTCCTTATTATAACATTGCATAGTGTGAGTATGTAGGAGATTCTTCGACTTCACGTGATAAGGATAACGATAGTAAATAAATCCTAACATGATAAAATTAGTCTTAAAAATATATGATCTGTTGAATATATATATATATAACTAAGTGATAATCATTTAATTTAATCCATAACTTAAAAATATTTATTTAACTTATAATAAAAATGAAATCTTATTCAAAAAAATGCAATTTATTTCTAGTGATTTTATTTCTAATTTCTTCTGTATTTTCTTTTAATTAATTTTGTTTATTTTCAGATTATACAAAATCTAATCGATTATATTTCTATAACACAGAAGGAAGACGAGTCCGGAGCCAAGTCAATAGTGAAAATAAGTGAAAATATTTCTATAACACAGAAGCGACACCTATATTGATCACTTTACATTTTCAAGTCAATAGTGAAAATAAGTAAATAGCAAACCAAAAAATAACACCCATTTCGAAATGTAACTTGTTTTTTTCTGTTACAGTTTTATGTAAAAAGACGGACCATGAATAGTAAGAAAAATCAAAGTTTAGGAGAAATAATTTGAATTCCTACCCCTAAAACATTGTAAATTAAACATAGCGTACTAATATCATAATACGCCTTTTTTGGGTGGATAAAATAATAGCCTTAATAAATCATCCACAAAGAGAACCTTCCATAATTTATAAATACAAAATTATTCATAATAGAATAATATAATAAAGTTTCAAAAAACAATTAAACCACATGTCCCACACCAACGTCAAAATTCCAAGCGCAGTGCTAACGCGGTTAGTACGCTATAGTCATATAACAAATATTTCTGTATTTAAATACTCCCATCTCACACTATATACATTTTCATCATCAATAATTAATCTTCCAATTTAATTAAATTGTCAAAAATTTCAAAATGGCACATCAATTTTTTTTAAAACCAAAAGGGTAAAATCGCTCCTGAGGGAGCGATATCCTTTGGAGAAAATTAACTCTGTCTACTGAGTTAGTGAGTGTGCTAAATCATCAATGTTTAATTTTTAAGAAAAAAATCAGGATCTAATTTCAGGAGTGATGTATATCATTTATGAATAAAACACAAAAGATGATCTAAATCTTATCCTGTGTACACATGACATATTGTAAGCCATCGTGGAAAAAATGAAGAATGCTAAACAGATCAAGATAAGAAAATATAACAACCTTTGTTAGCCTCTCAATAATAGTATGAGAAGGTGATATCATCTTAAACATTATTGTTAGTAATATCTTGTATAATGACGTTTAAATTAACATTATTAGAGGTCTTGTTCTTTATCGGTGTATATAACAACCATAGAGTCACTATTAGCAAAAAAAAATAAAAAATAAAAAGTAAAAATTGGACATTGGATTGATTTTTTTAATTATAAACTAATAAAGTGTATTATTTGGGATTCAAACCCCTATCTTCACTGTGGTAGGGTATATTTCTACATGTTTTTTTTTTTTGGTTTTAAACTGCTTATATTAAATTTATTTACACTCTTTAATTTTACATTTTCATGAAAATTTCGACCTACCAAAGTCGCTTTATTAATTATTATTTTTTGTTTTGTAAAACCCTCCGAGCTCTAGAGGTTGATTTTTGTAAAATAAAATAAAGGAAAAAAAGTTTGATGTATTCCTTAATTTTGTTTTTCTCGTTATTAAAGTGACTCATCTATACTCCTACTGTTACACAAATGACTCACATTTTATTTCTCATATTTTTACACTAAAGAATGAAAGAAAAAATGAATAAGAAACTCAAATAACGATAATCATAATAGATCATTTATACCCCTACATGGATTTAAAAAATAATTTCATTTTTTTTTTGCTCTTGTTAGATGAAAATGGTATATGCAATGTGTGCATTTTTGGAACGATATGGGTATATATGAGGCACTTTTGTAACGATAGGATATATATGAGCCACTTTTGTAACGAGGAGTATAACAACTCTGAATAGTAAAATTGAGGAGTGAAATAATATCTTTAATGGTCACTCAACTAAAGATTATTTGTCACACAATTAAGGATTGTTTT
>JAJOOO010001559.1:0-14773 GCA_029582685.1 Solanum piurae | reverse complement strand
ATCTACTGGTGAGGTTGATAGATTTAAGGCCAGACTAGTGGCTAAGGGGTACACTCAGAGGGAAGGACTTGACTATCATGAAACTTTTTCACCAGTTGCAAAAATGGTTACTGTCAGGACAGTCATCAGTTTAGCTGCATCCTATGGCTGGGATATTTGTCAAATGGATGTCAGTAATGCTTTTCTGCAGGGTGATTTGCATGAAGATGTTTATATGGATTTACCTCTTGGGTTTCACAAAAACAGAGACAACAAAGTTTGCAAACTCAAAAAATCCCTATATGGTTTGAAGCAAGCATCTAGACAATGGAACATTAAGTTCACTGATGCTCTACTGACAGAGGGTTACTGTCAAAGTGCTCATGACCATTCTTTATTCACCAGGAAGCATGGGGGTGATATAGTGGTGCTTCTGGTGTATGTTGATGATTTGTTGATTACTGGCACAAGCTCTAAGATGATTGCTGAAGCTAAGTCCACTTTACACCAACACTTCAAAATGAAAGATTTGGGAAAGCTGAGGTATTTTTTGGGAATAGAGGTGATGCAGTCCAAGGATGGAATCTTGTTGAACCAAAGGAAATATGCGCTACAACTCATTGCAGACACTGGTCTTAGTGGTGCAAAACCAATTAGCACTCCTGTTGAATTTAACCACAAGTTCACTAGTCTTGTTTTTGATCAACATACAGGTGATAGTTCTGATCCAGAGTTGGATGATGCCACAGCATATCAGAAACTAATAGGGAAGTTGATTTACTTAACAATAACAAGGCCAGATATAGCATTTGGAGTTCAAACTCTAAGTCAATTTATGCAACACCCCAAGGTGTCACATTGGGATGCAGCTCTTAGAATTGTGAGATACATTAAAAAGTCTCCTGGTCTTGGTATTTTTCTGAAAAAAGGAGAAGTTACAGAATTGACTGGGTATTGTGACTCTGACTGGGCTTCTTGTCCTAACACCAGGAGGTCTGTGACTGGTTATGTGATAAAGTTGGGAGAATCCTTAATCTCTTGGAAGTCCAAGAAACAACAAACTGTAAGCAGAAGCTCAGCTGAAGCTGAGTATAGGAGCATGGCAGCAGTGGTTTCAGAATTGATTTGGCTTTCAGGGTTATTACAGGAGTTAAATGTATCCATCTCAACTCCTATTAAGCTTTTTTCAGATAGTAAGTCAGCTATACAAATTGCAGAGAATCCTGTATTCCATGAGAGGACAAAGCATATTGAAATTGATTGTCACTTCATTAGGGACAAGGTGAAGTCTGGTTTTATAGATCCTCAATTTATATGTTCTAACATGCAGCTGGCTGATATATTAACAAAGGGGCTTGGCACAAGACAACATGACTTCTTATTATCCAAGCTTGGTGTGCTAGATGTGTTTCACCCACCAGCTTGAGGGGAAGTATTGAGAAAGAAGAAGTAGTCACGTTTGAAGCATTGCAATACAGTGCATTTAAAGTGGTTATAGGTGGTTAAGAGTTTGTTAGAAAGAGCACATGGCACATGTGAGCACATGGCAGCACATGGCACATGTGAGTTAGTTAGGGAGTTAAGTCAGTAAGCCTACTATATAATACATGTATGTGTAATCAGATTTATTAATTCAATATAGAAAAGACTCTTATCTCTTCAAAGCAAAAATATGTAGAAGTAAGCTCTCTGTAGAATTGTTTCAATGGCTGTGTATTGTATCTGAAGAATCGCAGTTAGATTTCACAATTTATCACTTATTGCTCAATATGACTTATTAAATTTATTGCTCTACTGTAGATAACACGAATATGATTGGAACAATTTAGTAGAGTTCAGCACAGTAAGGTGATGCTTTAAAGTTTCTACTGTTTTTAAGTCTCACATTTTAGTAAATCAGTAGAATATTTTGTGTGCGCATCTTACAGTATAGTAGTGATACATGTGTAGTTATTTAGTGTGTGCCTCATTTAGTCATACTTGAATGTGCATTATAGTATGTGCTTATGATCATAGTTTTTGGTATTATGCTTTATTAATACTCGTGTGTTCTACACAAATTGTAGAAATCCTATTATATATGAATAATTATATAACAACAATTAAAGGCGAACTCAAGATATAAAGATAGGCGGCACCGTTATCTTTAAAAATAAGAAGGTGAACTCAAGATTTGAAGATAGAGAGCACAATTTTCTTTAAAAACAAGAACTCGTGATATTGCAAAGTAAAGTTAAAGCTTCAATCAATATACCTAAACGAGTTATGATTATAAGGGTGCACAATCAAAATATATGATTATTTCTTAGACTCACGTGCATCCTCACGACACTGTATGGGTTTGCCTGTGATGATTCTCTGTTTTGCACATATACAAGAGTAGTCAACTGTTTTGGCTATGCTACCTCAAAGTACCTCAAATTAATTATAGAAAATTACATCAAAACCCAGCATCTTGGGCCCGTGCTCAGCGCGGGCTACCCCTCTAGTCTATATAGATGTAAGAGTAGGTCTGGAGTTGAGATCTCACATGTTTGACTCGTACAAAAATCAAGCTTGAACGTGAAGAAATATCAAATATGTATGAATAAAGAGAAACTTTCATGAATGTGTGTTGCTTAATTAGTGCTCGTAACTACACTTTATTTTATTACCATTTATGGAAAATATTAGTAGAATACAAAAATGCATAAATACATGAGATTAATTGGAATGGGGACACTCCCAAAACTTAATTTGCACAATAGCCATTTAATTTCTTTTTGAATTAGGGTTAGGGTTAGAAAAAGTGAAAAAGTGAGGTTGGGTTGTGAGGTCATGGGCCTTTTCATCACTTTAAGAACTTGGGGATAAAAAAACAAGTATATAAAATATTATTTTCATCCCAACACTTCAACATTAAATAAATTCATCCCTCCAAATAATTATATTACAATCCCAAGGAATATAAAAATTATTTAATAAAATAGGTAAACGTTTTCCGAGGAAACCTCAGAACACTTTATCAGAGAAACGCTTCGTCTTCCATTAACATGTTTTACCGAAATCATCAACCTTCATCTGATCATTCTCCAACACAAGTCTTCCATCTTTCATTAGTGAAACATAAAGAAAAAAGAGATCCTGTAATTAATCAATCTTGAAAAACGAAGTGGAGTTTGTCTATTTTTCATCAATCTTCTTCCCAAGTTCAGTTGGATCTTTTTCAATCTTCTTCGTCTGAAGTAAGTCTAATCGTGTTTTCAATATTTTTAGCCTAGTTGATTTTTTTATTGGGATAGTGTAGCGAAGTTTAGATGTTTGCTTAAAGTTCTGAAAATCTCACCCGTTTTAGTTCATGCTTTTTATTCGGAATCATTACTGACGTTTTGCTTTGGATAATGCATAGAGATTTTTGATTTTTTATGTTTATTAAATTTTTGATTTTTTATGTTTATTTGGCCTATCGATTTGAAAGTTTTACTGTATTTTGGTCGACTATAATGGTGTTTATGTCAATAGCATTGTCGAGTTTTGTTGGAACTGGTACTTTTTTCATATTTTTTTAGCATTACTCTGTTTGTATTAATAGACTACTGGTCGATATTTTGATATGAAAATGATGTTTTTGAATATAATACAGTATGACTCCTAAAACTAGAGGCGGAATTGTTAAATGATCTGTTTCTAAGCCTTCTAAAAACAAGAAAAGAAAGGCTGAAGAAGTTTCTAGATCTTCAAAAAAGAAAAAAATTATACTTGAAGAACCTAAGTCTAACTCAGATTCGGATACAATGGACGAAATCGACAACTATGAGGACAGTAGTGCCCAGGCTACTGACGATGTTGAATCTAGTGAAGAAAAAACTGACAGTGGAGATAAGGAGAGTAGCAGAGATAGCCGAGATACTGGAGATGAGGATGATGATCCCATGTCCTTGCCAATATGTGCAAGAGATATCTCTGGTAAGTCCTATAATCTAACTACATGGATGGAAGAGTTGGGATCTTTTCCAGCAAAAATTTCTGTGAGAGCAAGAATGACTCTTTATCGTGATTTTAGAAATGTTTTAGTTCAAGAAAAAATTTATAATGACTTTAAAGCTACTTGTTTTGGACATTTAAGACATATTTCAGAATATTACAAGTTCAATGGACAAATAGTCCTTTATATGTTGTTGCGTCATGTAAAAAATGATAAAAAATTGCATGAGATGTGGTTCTGTGTGAATGATAAGCCTGCTTGTTTTGCCTTAAAAAAGTTTTCATTGATTACGGGGCTAAATTGCTCAGCATACCCTCATGATTCAAAAATGAAAAAAATACTTCAGAAAGGTGAGAAATTTTACTATAAAGTGACCAAGAATAAGAATAGCAGTGGTACAAAATTGATGAGTTTGATTAAGGGTACCAGATTGAACAAGGAGCAGAAGTTGAAGTGCTCTTTAGTTTGGTTCGTCCACTCGATGTTGCTTGCCCACGATCGATCTAAAATTGTGGATTCAAACCACATTAAGATGGTCGATGATTTAGATTTTTTCAAGAGTTATCCGTGGGGGAAAGAGTGTTTTGATTTAACAGTGAAGTATTTGAAGAACAAAATTAATTTAAAGAAA
Source organism: Solanum piurae (assembly GCA_029582685.1). Classification (NCBI taxonomy): domain Eukaryota; kingdom Viridiplantae; phylum Streptophyta; class Magnoliopsida; order Solanales; family Solanaceae; genus Solanum; species Solanum piurae. The sequence continues at coordinate 10,199 of JAJOOO010001559.1, read as the reverse complement.
CAGATTGAAGTGTACAATGAAAGAGGGAATGCATCGTATGCTCTATATGGCTTCCCCTGGGAATTTTTGGTACTTATAATCAATTATGTATTTGATTTATAATAAACTCTTATATATTTATATAGTATTTGATAGTCTCTGTTTATTTATTTGTTATTTTATTAATTTTAGGTTTGGATATATGAGGCTTTTCCTCATCTTGGATTGTCCTTTGCCCATTCCCCGTTTACTTAGATGGCACACGATAAAGAGCGATAATATTGTCGAAGGTGATCCATTTAAGTACAAAGGTATAAATTTATTTATTATTATCTAGCAATATTTGTAAATTAGTGAAGGTCTTGTACTATTTTTATTTTTTTTGTAGATTGTGCATCCATACCTCATACCTACTGTCTGTGAGACAAAACAAAATTATATGACAACATTAAAGCCATATACAGACGAAGTCAAGGACACAATCATTGATGCCTTAAAGGCCAATTTGAAAGGTGTCACTGTCCTGACTTCTGCAGTAGAGAACGAGGAGGATGAAATATTGGGTGAGAACAATTCCAACCAACCTTGTGAGAATTCTGTTTCGAGTGGACAGAGAAATAAAATTGTGTGAGCGTGTTGCATCCCTTGAACTATCAATGATGGAAGTTGTTGCTTTCATACGAGATGTGAAATTGAGGAGAGCTCAAAAGAACAAGAAAAATGAAGGTAGACTAATTTATATACTTTTTGTGTAAAATAATTTATTTGTAAGAGTGCTAAGCCACTGATCTTGCAACAGTTAATGAAGACTATACAACACCAACAGTTGATAAAGATGGTGCTGCTGCTGATGTTGATGAAGTCCTTCCATTAGCAATAGTCGATGAAGATCTTGTTGAATTGATGAGTACTTCATAGAAGAAGTCAATGAAGTTGTAGAAAAGATGAAGGAAAGAGAGAAAGAACAAGAGGAGGAGAAGATGGAAGAAAAAGAAGAGGAGAAGATGGAAGAGAAGAAACAAGAGGAGGAGAAAATTAAAGAAAAAGAAGAGAAGCTGGAAGAGAAGAAAGAAAAAAAAACAAAGAAGAGGAGATCGAAGAGAAGAAAGAAGAAGACAAAGAAAAGGAGAAGCAGGAAGAAGAAGAAAAAGAAGAAGAGAAGTAGGAAGAAGATCAAGAAAAAGAAGAGGAGAAGCCGCTAGAAGAAGAAATTGAAATGGACGTGATGGGTATTGTTATGCAGCTCAATGGTGATGAGTAGGATATTGATTTTTTAAGATAATTTATTTTTTAAGTGGGTTTTAAGACATTGGTTTTTGAAATGGTTGATTTTTGGTGGTTGATGATTAAGACAATTGATTTTTAAATAATTGGTTTTTGGTGGTCGACTATTAAGACAGTTGATTTTTTAAATGGTTGGTTTTTGATGATTAAGATAGTTTTTTTTTTAGATAATTAGTTTTTGGTGGTTGAATATTAAGACAATTGGTTGTTGAAGTAGTTGGTTTTTGAAGTGCCTTTTAAGACAGTTGGATTATGTAAATGTTATTTTTTGTTTTGATGGATATTGTTGCCAGTTATCGACTTTAAATTGTATATATAATGCATTGTCTTACCATACAAGAAATACTTCATTTTATTAAGGCAAAAGTACTCATTACCCCTCTGAACTTGAAGCTTTTTATACGATGTACACCTAAACTAAATTCCGTTTTAATTACCCCCCGAACTTGTTTATTCCTCCGTCGCGTACACCTTTTTTGTCCACCTGGCGTAGAAATTGACAACACACTCTACTAGGCGCGTGAGGAAGTGATTTTTTGCCACATCACAAAGCTACAACGATAAAAAAACCGTAAAATCTCCATTTTTCTTTAATATTTGGCATATTTTAAACGAAAAATAGGGCAAAATGTAAATGAAAAGTAAAGGAAACAAAGATTAACACTTACTTGGTAAGAATTTCAGACAAATTTGAAATTTAATTGACCAACTTCACGTCTAGAAAAACCCAAATCCAGAAGAAGTTCCGCGAAATCAGCCCTTATTCAAAAATAGCTTTTAAACAATGAATTTTAAATTTAAGAAATTTATTTTTTGCAATATTAATTTATCTAGGTGTCTATTATTTATCCAGGTGAAAATCCACATCACCACTTTTGCCAGCTGTCGCGCACGTGCAGTCACAATAGGAGCAGGTGGACGGAAAAAGTGTACGCGACGGAGGAATAAACAAGTTCAGGGGGTAATTATAATGGAATTTAGTTTAGGTGTACACCGTATAAAAAGCTTCAAGTTCAGGGGGGTAATGAGTACTTTTGCCTTTTATTAATAGACCGTAATACTACATGAGTAAAAGATATAAGATTGTACTACTGCATCCCTGTTACACATTTCCAAAAAGCAACCACTAACAACATACCATACAATATTATTTTTAGGCCTTTCTCTTTTTCTTCAGCCAATATCAATCTTTGTTTTAGTTGTTCACTATCTATTTCGGTGTCTTTTAGCAATCCTTTAAATTGATCCCTCTGCTCTTCGGCTTCTTTGTATAAAGTCAATAGCAAATTCCTATTTTCTTCGGAGTTTCGAAGCCTTTCTAATATTTGAAATTTGATAACACCTTAAAAATTTGATGTCTCGAGTCCCGGACTCAATTTTGATGGGCAGCTCGTTGATGAATCATTTTCAAGCCACTTAAAAAAAGAGCATGCACCAATTGCACAATTAAAGAATTGTCGATCTGGGTTCGTATCGGTGTGTGAAGTCCTCAAAATAGTTGAATTACCACAACGACAAACGTAAGACCTTTTTGCATTGGATGTTTGAGATGCTTGAGACATAATTAAAAGAGATGTTTAAGTATTTTAAAATAGAATAAGATGGAGGAGTTCATGAATCCTTCCTTTTATACACTAAAAAAAACAAATGTTACTGTTGTAAAAGTAGCAATTTGTACTTTGTTACCGTTGTAAAATTTGGATAATTGAGTATAGTCACTGTTGGTCAAAATATATAGATAATTAAGACAGTCGATACTTGTTCATGTGCTTGGTTTATATTGTAACAACGACATCTACACTTCAACAGTAATAAGGTATATATTTGTTGATATCATTATCCAAAAATGATCTATACTGCACCTACTAGAATATGACGCTTAAATATAGACCGTAGCTAGTATAATTTAAAAGGGAGAATGATTAACTAATAATAAACTATATTATTGAAATTTATTCAATTAAATAAGTTTAAACAAGTCATTTAAGGGTCCACATACATTGGGGTGGAGATAAATGATATATGAGAAAGAATTGTAGTTATACAATCAACATTTTCAATGTAATGTGTGAGAAAGCACAAATATGTTGAGAGAATGTTGATTGTTCAACCACAACTCTTCCAAAACATCATGTAAGGTTCCATACAAATTGAGGGTGGTGATCAATAATGTATGGGTGGTGATCAATAAAGCATTGTGGTTGAACAATCAACATTCTCTCAACATACTTGTGCTTTCTCACACATTATATTGAAGTTGTTGATTGTATAACTACAACTCTTTCTCATACATTATTTATCTCCATCCCCAATGTATGTACACTTGAGAGAATGTTGATTGTTCAACCACAACTCTTCCAAAACATCATGTAAGGTTCCATACAAATTGAGGGTGGTGATCAATAATGTATGGGCGGTGATCAATAAAGCATTGTGGTTGAACAATCAACATTCTCTCAACATACTTGTGCTTTCTCACACATTACATTGAAATTGTTGATTGTATAACTACAACTCTTTCTCATACATTATTTATCTCCACCCCCAATGTATGTAGACCCTTAAATGACTTGTTTAAACTTATTTAATTGAATAAATTTTAATAATATAGTTTATTATTAGTTAATCATTCTCCCTTTTAAATTATACTAGCTACGGTCTATATTTAAGCGTCATATTCTAGAAGGTGCAATATAGATCATTTTTGGATCATAATATCAACCCGTATATACCTTATTACTGTTGAAGTGTAGATGTCGTTGTTACAATATAAACCAAGCACATGAACAAGTATCGACTGTCTTAATTATCTATATATTTTGACCAACAATGACTATACTCAATTATTCAAATTTTACAACGATAACAAAGTATAAATTGCTACTTTTTTGATGTCAACGTTTGATTTTTTGACAATTCTGTAACGTGTCATTTGGTGAAGTGTATATTACTTGTATTAGTTATATGTTTGATTAGTTATGGATAGGTTATTTATTATGTATTTTTTTTTATTTTGGGCATTAAAAATAACATCCAAATTTCCATTCATTAATTATACACACCTTAATACATAACGAGTGGACTCAATAATAAATATTAATAGACAGTGTACAAAATGTATGTCATCTATATAAGATCATGAGTAAATTCGATAATAATTGACATTACATTGACCAAATTATTGGGGTCCAAAATAAACAACACCTTCACATTCAGTAGCTTAGTTACAAAAACATAATTAGTCAAATCTATCTAAGATTTGTTGTTGTTCATAATGTGGTTCTTTTGTGTCCGAATCTCTTACAAATTGAACATTTGTTCCTCCTCTTGTTTTTGAAATTCTCGCCGACACCCTTGACACGTTTTCTTTTCTTCCTTCCAAGGTTGGTATCTACAAGGGGTGGAAGAATATTCACGCTCAACAATTCTTCTGGCACACACCATTTCGATTCGATAGGGACACCATTAATAGATTCAGAGTATGCAAGGAGGTATGTTTTAGCTTTATATAAAGGCGAAGAATATTCATAGATGCTCATACCATACTTACCGCCATGCTTCGATCTCAAAGAAGCCATTGTGTGAGCGCACACTATCTTAACCAAGTCATATTCCCTACAAGAACATGACGTTTCTAATAGGTTAACAGTGGAAGTAGAACCTGCGCCGAACACGGTGAATTGATTTCCATCCCTATTTATGTTCTCTACGTACAATGAGTCGCCCTCAATCATTTTTTTTTCTTGCGATCCTTTCGGCAGCCGGCACCATATTATTACCCTTTGATTTAAGGACATATGCATGCCTCTCCCTAAACAATTCTCCAAATCTCTTAGCAATCAAATTAAATATGGATGCCACATGGTACTCTCTCTCGTCTATCAACATAACATTGAGTGACTCGACAATATTTGTGGTCATCACATCATACCTGTTTTCTGGGAAATGTGCTTTGCTCCACCTTTCAAAACCAACATCATGCTCAAGGACAAAGGCTGCCTCGAGGGATTTGTCCTTGAATTCCAAAATATGATCGTTGAACTCCTCCAAAGAATATGCCTTTGCCGCGTTGTAGTATAGATAGATGGAATCTCCACATTGGTGATTTACCCAAAGATTTTCACCGAGGTGCCTCATGCAATATCCATGATGAGCATGATTGTAAACCTTTGCAATACCGTTGGCAATGCTCTTGTGTCTATCAGAAATAAAACATAAATCTGATTCATCGGCCACAATATCCTTCAACTTTTCAAAGAAGAACGTCCAAGATGCATCGTTCTCTTTGTCCACAACACAAAAGGCAATTGGATAAACATGATTCTCCGTATCTTGTGCAACAACACTCAACAATACTCCATCGTATTTATCATGTAAATGAGTGCCGTCGACCGCAATTACCTTTCTCATGTGAGAAAATTCCATAATGCAAGCACCAAAAGATAAGAAGTAATACATAAATCTATGAGTATCCTTGCTTACCATGATAGAATATCTAGAACCAACATTAAGAGTGTCAAACATATATGAAAGGCTGGTAAGTATGAATATCCGTGCTCCGTTGTCCCTCGTACCATTTCCTTGGCAGTCACACCTCCCTTCCAACATTTCCAATAGCTTGGACTACAATGAAAAATATTAAAAATAGTCCTCTGAATCTCTTTAAAATTTGGACCCTTGCCATTGCGATAAAGATTCACACAAAGCGACACAATAACTTTGGTCGAGAGTTTTCTATTGCTGCTGATGGCATGTTCAACACCGCAACTGTAATCGCCAATATACTTGTAAATACAAAATCTATCCGAACACTCATATTTTTTTGCCCGCAGTATCTACGCACAAATATGAGACACACACTTTACCTTTAAGTATTTACTACAACTCTTCACTGTAGCAAAATCAAAAAATTTTCTCGCCGCTGCTTTGGCTAATAACAATTGTAGCTCACTCTAGGTACTGAATGTTTGATATATGTAAAAATTAGTCTCATAAGAGAAAGTATGGCTGGGTTGTGATCTCAATTTAGGCTTTGCCTGATCTTCTTCAAAATGTTTGAAATCTTCCACATCTACTGGCTGATCTTCAACATCCAATGAATGATCATGACCTTTCATTGAATCATCACCCAAGTTGTCATTTGATTAATCACAAAAGCTCTCATTTGGTGGATCACTCAAGTTCTCATTTTCAATCGAGTCGTTGTCGTTAAAAGAATTTGTTGGTTTAATCAAAGACCTCGCAATGACATTTATCCTCAACATAGGCCTAGAGCCATCATTAACAATATCCATCATGTACAAACTCACATGCCTATCATTCTTTATGAATGTGGGAAGTATTTTTTCCCTCCCATTTATTTGAAGCTTATCACGAAGTTGCTTGGCTCGCAGGCTAGCTCACGGGCCTCAATTACGTTTGCAATCATATCGTCATATGAACTGACGCAACGCAATATGAACTATATATAGTCTTACTAAAAGATTTCCAAAACCAGCTTTTGGGAGTCTCATCTCATACTCCTATATAGGCATCACCAACAACAACAAATTCAGCTACTGCCTTATATAGATTACACTAATAGATACTAGATTACGATATCAGTATCTAGAGGTCGATGACGGGTACAAAATCCGTACAAAACGCGAATGAACAAGAATGGGTTCAGATCAAGATCGAAATGGAGAAAATGTATTTATTGTCCTTCTAAACAACTAAAGATTATCTAAAAACGAGTTATGAAGTGATTTTGGAAGATTTTTGCAAGCTTCAAGAACGGCGGGATTTTTTTTTCTTTGAAGATATTTGAAAGAAAATGGTGTAAAAATGGAAGCAATGACTAGAATGATGACGATTTCACCTGTGAAAGCTAAAATATCGTCGGAAAAGTCGCCGGAATCAGCTAAATCGACTGCAAAAACGGGAGCATTTTGATTTCTTCTTGGTGAGCTTTTCTCCAGTCAATTTTTTTACTAAATGGAAAAATAAAAAACAATTTCACATTTGTGTTGGATGAGTGGGGACCAAAGTGTAGTATCAAAAACTTGAGAGTAGGATGTTGTATGTTTTGGAAGAATATTGAGTGATGTCATATATGATGTCTAAAGTACTAATTTTTCAAAACTTTTGTCTAAATATTCAATTAATTTTGGAGAGTGGCTATTTTGCCAACTCTTCCTATATACATGGTACTTAACCACAAAAATATTGTCAAACAAAGACACACCCGTAAGAATATAGTCAAATAAGGATATAAACATAAAAAATACATCTTATACTTGAAACTTGAAAGTAATGCATGTATAGTGCAACATCAAATAGAAATACAATATTTGATGGAAATTTCATCCGACTAAATATAGAAATACAAGTGAAATAATAAGGAAAAAAAATATTGATAAAATATATTTTTGTTACTCTTCTCTTCTATCTACTCTAAATTCATTTTACTAATATACTTTTAAAATTTTCTTGCTCTATTATTATCGTCATATATTTACTAATTATTGCATATATTTTTTAATTAGACGGAAACATATAGAAAATTCATCACATTTAATTCTCTTTCCAATCCTTCTTTTATTATAATATATTATATATTATGTAATTTTAATTTTCTTTATTTAATATTTTATATTTTTGTAAAACAATAATATATATATAGACAATACTAAAACATTATAAATGATGTATCCAACGACGACATACCACCATGTATCTCACGTTAAAAAGAATCACAAAAATGCTTTAAAGCTAGCATGCCTCTTGTGATCTACTGTTTTTATATTAAGGTATGTTTGACATTGTTGCTAAGAACGGTTTGTTTCATAAGTATTTGTTTATTGTAAAATCTTTTAGTGAACGACAAAAAAAACTTAATCAACATTTTTAATAACATTTATGTTTTTAATATAATATAGATAGACATAGATGTAAAAGTAGGTCTGGAGTTCAGATCTCACATGTTTGACTCGTACAAAAATCAAGTTTGAACGTGAAGAAATATAAAATATGTATAAATAAAGAGAAACTTTCATGAATGTGTGTTGCTTAATTAGTACTCGTAACTACATTTTATTTTATTACCATTTGTGGAAAATATTAGTACATTAAATTCTAAGGCGTCTATATTCACTTTATTTATTTACACAATGAATACAATTTATTCACACAATAAATACAATTTGTGTCAGCTATGTTCGTTAGCGTATGTTCATTCGCGAAAAGAATACAAAAATACAGGAGTATATACATAGTACATAACAACAAAAATATTATCAAACAAAGACACACCCATAAGAATATAATCAAACAAGGATATAAACATAAAAAGTACATCTCATACTTGAAACTTGAAAGTAATGCATGTATAGTGCAACATCACACAGAAATATAAGATTTGCCGGAGATTTTCTCCGACGAAATATAGAAATACAAATGAAATAATAATAAAAAAATACTAATGAAATATCAGTGATTTTTGCTACTCTTCTCTTCTCCCTACTCCAAATTCATCTTACTAATATACTTATAAAATTTTCTGCTTCATTATTATCGTCATAGATTTACCAATTATTGCATAGATTTTTTGATTAGACAGAAACATATAAAAGATCCATCACATTTAATTCTCTTTCCAATCCTTCTTTTATTATAATATATTATTTATTATTTAATTTTCTTTATTTATATTTTATATTCTTATAAAACAATAATATTTATAGACAATATTGAAACTTTATAAATGATGTATCCAGCGATAACATACCATCATGTATCTCAAGTTAATTTTTTTAACATATATAGACAATATTGAAAAAATAATTTTTTTTTGGAGGTGGTAGGGGGCTGGGGGTAGGGGTGAAGGTGGGGGGTAAAGAAATAAAAAATTGAAGTTAAATTTTATTAAAAAAACAAGCTTTAAATTATTTTTTGGGGATGGTTAGGGGGGCTGATTTGAGGATAGGGACAAAATAAATTGATATTTTCAAGTTTCAACAAAAAAATTATAATTTGAAGTTGGATTAGAGCTTAGAAAAATATTTTTCTTAATTTTTGAAGGAGAGTCATTTTCTTTAAAATTAAAAAAAAAAATTAATTTGAAAAACATTTTCCAAAACATTTAACCCAATTTTCCTTCCTACCAAACACACTCTCAATGCTTCTACTAAATTTTTTGCGGCCGATCATCCCTGCAATGTGTTGTCGCACCATTCGTCCACCCCATACATAGATGACACTACACTTTAAATTTCTCAATAATGGGAATTGTAGGTCACATTTACTGAAGCTAAAGAATGAAACCAGGATGGAGATTTCAAAAAATTATGCTTATGTCCTCCTTTAATAGCTAACACGTGTTCCATTCAGCAGTACTCCACGTTTATCACTTCTCCACAAAAAAAATAACACCGCATCTCTCCTTCAATCAGCCATCACACTAGCAACTGAAACCCAAAACCTAAGAAGCTTTAATTCAAAGGCCACTACACAAACCCTAGATCTGATGTCTTTAGCAAGTTTTCACTGTCGGTGGCTTGACATTTTGGCTAGCTTTAGCAAACTCTTTCTACTCGACTATTTGAAATTGTAGAATAAATTTTAGATAAAAGTGGTCAAATGAGGTACATTTCTTCCACTTCTCTGCCTAGATTCATCACATTTTCATGTCGATTTTGTCCGACTATTTATGTTTTAGCCAAAGGAATTCACTTAATTTCTGAACCCTCTGCTGCTCCATGAATATCTTCTCTATTCCACTCAACATTTTCAACCAAAGTTGTTCATGTTACCATAATCAACTTACGCCATAAAGTTTCATGAAACGTTTTCATGGGAAAAAAATATTCATATACTCAATTGATAATTTTTGTTCTCTGGATGTTCTGCTAATGTTTATTTTGACCTATAATTTTCTTTTGGACATTCTATATACA
>JAJOOO010001558.1:0-39095 GCA_029582685.1 Solanum piurae | reverse complement strand
ACAACAACAACAATAATAATAACAACTAGTGATGGACAATTTCTATAGTTAAATAACAAAAAAATATAATAATTTTTATCAACGATGAATTATTAAAAAATTATGTTAATTACGAACTATTTAAGGCAAAAAAGCACCTGATCTTTTTGTATATCCAAATGATTGAGGCAATGAGGAGTTAGTTTTGTAGACAATTAAATGCAGAAAATATTTAAGAAAACTAGTAGTTGAGAATTTGAGTAGGTAAAATTTAGGTCCTACTAATATTAATATGTTGGACTTATAGATGGAAGTTGGAACAAGTTCTTCTTAAATGTACTTTTAACGGATCGCTTTATTAGTGAAATAAGAGATAATGATTTTGAAACTCAACTCGATGTTGTAACTAACTCTAGTAAGCTCGGTACAATACTAAACAAGCTTGTCTATACTCAATTCAAATTTGATTCGATTCCACTTGATATTATAATTAGCTTGATTAAGCTAGGCTCGGAAGTGGTTTGCTCGGTTCAATAGAACCCAGACCTAATCATAAGGTTCGACATAAAGATGATTTGTCGTTTGCTGGAGAAAATGGCTGGATATAACCTTTTATAATTTAGATAGAAGAAAATGATCTTATGAATCGTGTAAAGTCTCAAAAACTTTAACAATCAATCTTTCTCTCATTTTATACTCCTAGGGATGAAGTATTTTATTTTTATTTGTTAAAAAAAGAACATGGTACAATAATATTCTTTTTTCTTTAAAATATACCTTTCCTTTTTTAAAAGAAAAAAAAAATCAAGTTGAAGTTTTTGGCAAGTCTAGTTGCTTGGGAAGAAAAAAGAAGGCAATCAATTTTAAAAAGGTGACAAGAAGAGAGAATATTTGTTTGATTAGAGTTGAAAATTTGAGCATATGTTCTCACAAGGTCAACTATCTAATATATATATATATGTTTCGACATGTGAGGTCAGAAATTTTATTAAGAATATCCAAAATTCAATATACATATATGAAAATAATTTTTCACAGACATATTTTATACAATTTTTTATATAAATTTCGACAAAAAGTGTCGATGGACCACCCTAAATTATATGTGGCTATGCCATTCAAAAGTAGGGGAAACAAATTAATAAAAAAAAAACTATGATCATAAGATCAGGTGTCATTTTTTTTTTTTTAATATTAGTAAAAACATTTCGATGAAGTAGTGTCCCGTGATATTGCTTGGGGAAAGGTATATCCGCTCTTGGTTGAAATATATAGTAAGATTCCTTCCATTCTTAATCGGAGGTCTCAGATTCAAGAGTCTTGACTAGAATAAAATTATTTTCGATAAGAGACAAATTTATCTCTCTTCCTTCCCAAATGAAACTTTTCGGCGAGAATTTGATCAATTATTCAAATTTCAAAGTGAATATTGAACGTCAGACGAAAAATTAAAAAAAAATGCTTGAAGCTTGCACAATTCGAATTGATGACGTACATCATATCAAGGTGACACTTGATTGCTGAGTTATATTTCTTCTCCACCCAATCAAGAAATATAATTGACTGATCTAATGTTAAAAGGTTGAGAAACTCAAAGCTACTATTTTGAACAACTTGGAACCATATTTTCACACTATTATGAATATAAAAATAATGGTCAAAATTTGATTCAACTGTCAATTGCACCTATCGAAAATAAGATTGACTATTGATTTTGAAGGAATTGTAGTTACATCTATTTTTTTCCATTAAAGTATTCTTATACATTTTCACATTCCATTAACCCTATATCAAAATGATTTTTAACAACGATTAATTAATGACAACAATTTAATTGCTTTAAATATCTTTTTACGGACAATTATCACTCTTTGTAAATGTTCCTAAATCTTTTATCTACATTAGATCCAATGACAATTAATTAATAAGGTTTTAACACTCTTTGTCAATGTGCATATTTAATGCCACTAAAAGTTGTTTTTGTTGTAGTGTAAAACTCTGAAAAACGGACAATTAATGAATTCCTTGATGATTAGTATTTGCAGAACTTTTAAATATGGGATAGAAAAGTTTTACAGTACAACAACGACGACATACACAGTATAATTTTATAAATGGATCTGAAAAAGATGAGAATACATATACACATATGTTACTCCTACTTTTTATGGGGATAAAAAATTATTTCTCATAAATTCTCGACTATAACAAAAGTTTCACACTAATCTTTATAAAAATTCTTGTGTACAAGTATGTAATTATGTTGTACAATAATTATACCAAGGTCTCAATCTATTACCTAACAAAAATCCAAGAGTAGTAGCCCACATACTTTCAACACATAATTAAATGCAAATTTTGACTTAGAAGTATATACTATAGTCTATATGCTATCAGTCATAAAATAATTTTTCAATTTTTGACCAAAAAATATAAAATGAATAGAACCAAAAATCAACAATCAAACATTTGATATCATTGTCTTCACATTGTTTTTGACAATGAAATTACTAAAGTCTATATTGCCACATGCCCTCTTCTATAAGTTGATGAATTAACTTTTGTTGTCCCCAATAGGATGCTTAAATGATTGATCCCAAGTTCAAAGCATTTTTTTTTCTCATTCAGAATTTGAATTGGAGTCTCGATTAGTTCAATTTTTTTAAAATCAAAACTCAAATTCGAACCTTTAATTAAAAATGAAAGAATCTTATCTCCATTCCACTACAACTTAACCCTTAGTGGTTCCAAGTTCAAATATCTAAAAATTGTGACGTTTCTCGTAAATGCGGAAATATGCCTTAAAAAATGGTGAGAATATACGTAATGCTTCCTCAACTCATTATGGAGGTCCTCATAAAGTTTATTCAGAAAAATAATTAGGGTGCTCCAAGGCGCCAGATTCATAAGCTAATAATACACACGAAAAATCAGGAAAGTCACATAATTTCTAAGAGTTGGCTCGTAAATGCGAAAATTTAAGTTTAAAAAAAGGTGGGACTATACATAATGCTTCCCCAACTCATTACAAAGGTCTTCATAAAGTTTTTTCATTAAAAAAATTTGGGTACTTCAAGGCGCCTAATCCATGGCTAATATACACGAAAAACAAAGAAAGTCGCGTAATTCCTAAAAGTTAACTCGTAAATGTGAAATATGCCTTAAAAATGGTGCGACTATACGTAGTGCTTCCTCAACTCATTACAGAGGTCCTCATAAAGTTTTTTCCGGAAAAAAAAAATTGGGTGCTCAAAGACGCCATATCCATGGGCTAATACATATGAAAAACCAAGAAAATCGCGTAATTCCTAAAAGTTTGCTCGTACATGGGAAAATATATATGCCTTAAAATGGTGGGACTATACGTAATGTTTCTCCAACTCATTACTGAGGTCCTCATAAAGTTTTTTCAAAAAATCTTTTGGGTGGGCAAATACACACGAAGAACCAAGAAAGTTGCCTAATTTCAAAAAGTTGGCTCGTAAATGCGAAAATATGCCTTAAAAAGGCTAGGACTATACACAATGCTTCCCCAACTCATTACGTAGGTCTTCTTAAAGTTTTTCCATAATTTTTTTTAGAGTGATCCAAAACGCAAGATTCATGGGTTAATAATTACGAAAAAACCAAGAAAGTCGCATAATTTCTAAAAATTGGCTCGTAAATGTGAAAATATACCTTAAAAATGGTGGGACTATACGTAATGCTTCCCCAGCTCATTATGAAGGTCCACATAAATTTTTTGAGAATTTTTTTTTGGGTGCTCCAAGGTGTCAGATCCATGAGCTAATATACACGAAACTCATGAAAATCGCGTAATTTTTAAAAATTGGCTCGTAAATGCGAAAATATGCCTTTAAAAATGGTGGAACTATATGTAATGCTTCCCCAACTCTTTACGGGGGTGCTCATAAAAAAAAAAATTGGGTGCTCCAAGGCGCCAGATTCATGGGCTAATACACATGAAAACCAAGAAACTCGCGTTATTCCTAAAAGTTGGCTCGTAAATGCGAAAATATTCTTTAAAAAATGGTGTGACTATACGTAATGTTTTCCCAGCTCATTACGGAGTTCCTCATAAAGTTTTCAGAAAAAAAATGTTTGGTGCTTTATGGCGCCAGATCAATGGGCTAATACATACGAAAAACCAAGAAAATCGCGTAATTTCTAAAAATTTGCTCGTAAATGCGAAAATGTGCCTTAAAATGATGAAATTTTATGTAATGCTTCCCCAACTTATTACATAGATATTCATAAAGTTTTTTCATGCTGATTTCTACTAGATCAAGCCTTGCCTTAATTTCCATATGAAACATTCATATTGATTTCTGCAAGATCAATCCTTGCCTTAATTTCCACAACAATGACTTCCTCTCATAATTCTTTTTGGAATTTCCAAGAGTACTATACCCCTTAATTTGGATTTCCACTCGAGCAACGCATCGATAAGGAAATCCTTACGGGAGCTAAGGGACGACAGTCACTAGAATTAATTTGTTAGTGCTATTTTTAGCAAATGGAAATACTTCTAAAGTGTTTGTTTTTCACTATAAGTTGGAGTTTCGTTTAAACGATAACTTATTAACTATTGAAGATAGATGAAAACATATTGTTTAACTCTAAAGGTCATTCAAGCTGAAAAGTGATATATCGTTGTCATTCTTTAATGACGTGACATCGGAAAATACCATTTCAACCCAAATAAGAAAAAAATAGTCATCAAACATACAAGTATACCTTAATAATGCGTACATTTCACTAATCAATAGATCAACCATGAAAATTATAATTTTTTTCTAATTATGGCAATTAATTAATTAATTAATCTCCTGAATCCTGAGTTGGCAATTGATTTGGTAAAGGCTTTGAATTTTTTTTATCAATTTCCACAACAACATGTTCATCATCATCATCATTATACTCTTTGAAATGTGCAATTCTTCCCAATTCTTCAACTTCTTCAATAACAAGATCAAGTCTTGCCACAATTTCCACTAACAAAGAAGCAAAAGCAGCAAATGGCAATGCCTCTGAAAATTCAAGACTTGTTATAGCAATCTTACTCAATGTTGGCCTCAATTTTGAATTTTCATGAGTAGTAATACAACTACCACCTCTTAATTTGGATTTCCAATCAAGCAACGCGGACGTGTCTGTCTTCACGCTTGATAAGGAAACCCTACGAGAGTTGAGTGCACCAGACTGTCCTTTAGAGACGACAGTCGCTAGGGTTAGCTTGTTTGTGTTGTTTTTTGAACCAATGAAGAGTTTTGGTTGGGATTTTATTGCTTTGTTGAGGTCTTGTAAAGCATCATGAAGATGATCAGAGAGAATTTCAGGTGAACAATGTCTACGATATCTTATGCTATCTCCTAATTCCTTTAGAGCTTTTGCTACTTCTCCTGAGAGTCTTATGCATGGATCTTTGAACATTGCTCGAACCGATCGAGGAGTCTGAATAAAAAAATATTTACATAATCAGATCACTTATAACATAATTATACGTAAATCAAAACGATCATACTATAGTTAAAAATCTTTGGACATAAGTCAATATATGAAACTTAAATAATGATCATCAACAACTTTCATGTATTCATTTTATAACAAGTTTTCGTAAGAAACATTCCACATTAATTGTCTCCTACCTACAAACCCCTTGATCTCGACCACCATATCCCGACCCTCACCCACATAGTGTTTACCTAGATTATATATAAATGGTCGTGATATAATATTTACTACTAAACTTATCAAATACGAGAAAATAAGTAAGAAAAATTTTCTTCCTACCAAACTTACCCTAGGTTGTAATCTTGCCTAACCCTAGCACCCCCCACTCCAACCCATATATATATACGTAGATGTTCTTGAGATAATATTTCCAATTATGTTATCGCGATCCTACACAGATTCTCAATTAATATCCATTGAATTAATGATGGCCCATTCTCAGGAAAATTAGAATGGAACGGTCAACCCCAGGAAATAAGTAAGAAAATCAGTTATTTTCAAGTAAACATTTTACTTCGTACCAAACACATCATAGGTCCTAAATTCTCCCTCTCGTCCTCGCGCAGTAATAGATAAATATGTACCTGAATTTCAGTTTGAAGACAACCATGAAGAGCCACAATTGTGTATCCAAAATGGCGTAGAACATTTCCCAATTTAACATATTGTTGCCATGGAAACCTATAACAATGTCTTGAATGTCTTGGCTCCCAACTTGCATATAATGCCTGCTCCAATCATATTTCAATTGTTTAATTTTGGTCATATACTGACAGTGGCGTATGCAGAATTTTACAGTAATTTATATTCGTATATAATCACTGACAAAATAAGAAATATATATACATAATAAACAATTTATAATGACAGTGACGTATGCAGAATTGTTTACTTTTGGTCATATACATCACAGTGGGTTCCGGATATACTCTCAACTTTCCGTGCTATCCTATCAACAGGTCAAACAATATCAATAGTGGAGGAAGAAGAGTAGTACCCTGAAGTTTATAGGTTTTGGATTTTAGCTCTTTTGAGTTATTAGGTTATGCATATTATAAAGGAATGTTTTAAGGATAAATATAAAACATTATAGTATTTAGTTATAATGAGGAAATTCAAGAACTTACCAAGGTCTCATCAAATGATTTTGAATCCAATACAGTTTTGTAACCATTGTAAATAGGATCCTCCAAATCTGAAGAATTTTCTTTGGCTTTTTGTTGTTCCTCATCACTGAAATACTCATTAACACAAGCTGCATATATAGTTTATATATAAGTTTAAAGTATAATTCATTAATATATAATAATATAATTGAATTATGTAGCATCAAATAAAACTATACATAATAATTAGTCATGATCAAATAATTAAGACATAGTTTATGTGACTTATAGTATAGCAATGCTAGTGTAGAATATGAGATGAATTTTAAAAGAACTTTTGTATAATCAGATCACCTAAAAGATAGTACATAGAAGATACAATGTTCTTAGTAAGTAGAGTTAACAAATTAAAAAAATAAAACAATAGATCATTAATAATCACTTTTGATCTCTCGATCATGAGTAAATTATGATTCTGATCCTCGTGATATTTGACTAAATACATTTAATCTTCAATTAATTAGAATGTACACTATGAATGTGTTATGTTAAGCTTATATTATACTATATTAATATTAATTACTCGATATTTCATTGTAATATTGTTCTAAATATAACCCAAGTATTATAACATAATATCTATATAAAACTACTAAAACACACACATTTGTAATTAATTAAATATGTTTTAATGAGATAACACAAGAACCGAAATAAAAATTTATGGACCAAAAGAGCTAATATTCCATCATTAAATTGTCTCTTACAGGCAATCGAAAAATAAAGAAATAATTAATATATTTAAGATAATTACGTATTTACATAATACCGTCTTACCTTCAATGGATTTTGCTAAGCCTTCAAACTTAGCAGCAGTGCAATTATGAAGATCTTCACCTGACCAATTTGGAAATATCAATAGGCTCATGAGGAGACAAACACCACAACCAATAGCTATTGTATAAAAACGCTCGTGCGCGATTTTTAACACGTTATCAACACGATAGCTTGATACAGTAATCAAGTTGAAAGTCAAGAGGAATATCACCACGCCATAATCATAGTTTTTCTTTATGTAAGGAATAAATCTCATGTATGTCGCTGCAGCACCTGTCAAACAGGAAATCAAATAAATAAATAAATAAAAATCAGCCAGTATATCGAAAACATAATTACCTAAATTCTAAACGAATCATCCAACAACTTTTATATGAGATTATCACACGATCACGTCCAAATTTCACATCACCAACAATTATTTTCTTTTAAAAAACCACAGTATTTGAACATATGAAAAATAATTTGACCCAACACAGGTAGAGACATGTTAAAAACGTACAATTAAGTAAATAAAAATATTTGTATGTCTAAAAAATAAAATAATCATACTATTTCCATCCACTTTTAATTGTCATAGTTTTCTTTTTTTAGAGTCAAACGATAATAACTTTGACTAACATTTTACGATGTATATTTCCATCATATTGATATGTAAAATATTGGAATTTATAGTACTTTTCATATAGTTTTTAAATATCTAAACTTTTTGTTTAAAGTAATCGAATTAATGCAATCTAATTTAACTTTAAAAATTAGTTAAATTGAATTTCGAAAACGCAACATGACACTTAAAAGTAGACCGATGGAATATAATTCAACAAAACGAATCATTTTTTCCTTCTTTTTTTATGTGTTATTAATTCTAATAACTGATGAAGTCTTGGAAATAACAATTTTTTTTAATTTCTGCAAAAAAAATTCTTCTATTGCATCAACTAATAAAATAAAATCTTACCAATAAAAAAAAGTGCAGCTCCAATAAATATAGCTCTAAATACGTGGCCAGTTTTTGTGGCAACATATTCAATCAAAAATGCCAATGATCCTGCTAATAGTGTTCCCAATCCTCTATTTAGCCCTTTGCACAATGTTGCCCCTATTATTAAAACAAAAAATACACGAATTTAACTTTTATATACTGATAGTATAAAAATATATATACTTGTATAATCAAGTTACGTGTAACGTGATTATAAGTAAATTTATTCAAAAGACTTACATATTTAAACGTTTAGGAATATATACGAGTTGATAAAAACTTAATGATAACACGTTGAACTATATTGATAGTATAAAAAAAAAGATTGTTATTACCTGCGGTAAATTCGAGAACAACAACCACAGTCATGACAGCCCAAATAGCATTACTTCCAAATCCTTTGAACAATGGATCCATCAAATACAACAATGAAACCAATGTTAATGAAATTCCAACTTTTAGTGAGTGAATTACCCTTCTTGGATCTTCTTTACCAACTCTCCAAATTGTTCTACATGTTAATTTTGGAAATTTTTTCATTTTTTCACCAATAACATTCATGTGTAATTTCTTCATAATTGGTACCCAATTATTAGTAGTATTTTCTCCATTATTCACCTCCATTTCCACTACCATATTGGGTATTTTTGTACTCTTTTTTTTTAGTTATAAAATGGTTAGGCCATGCAAAAATATGTATAGATGAGAGGTTATAGTTTCTTGAAAATTATTGGGATTTATAGAGGATGAAATTCATTGCTTTAACTTTATTACATTTAAAAAAAAGAGAGGTGTGATGTTTGGTATGTTCACATGTTTCCTAATAAAGTTAGTTTGAGATATTAAATATGTTCACTAGCTTTTTAATATATGGACAAAATAAAGTCAAAATAGAGAAGAAAGTAAAACTAACTTGTATGTGGAAAAATATTTAGGTGAAAGGAAGTGATTATCTTACCTTCACACGATGTAAAAATAAAATCTACGTATATTATATGTTGGATATTGCAGTTATCGTGATTTGTACAATAATCTACTAGGTTAGTTAGATCTACTAAGATTCTTTTTTAAATCTGCTCTCATTTCGAGTCAAGATGAATTTCCAACGAGCAAATTTACATAGATTTTTTACTATATAATTAAGACATTTTACTTGTTTAACAATTATGGTTTTTGTAGAATGTTCACGAATAGAATTATAATGATTTACCAGACATGTATAATACTTTATAAGAGGGAAAAAAAATTAAATAGACACCAAAGAATACATAATAAAGACTAATTTCAACGTTATTAGACAGAAATTTTATACTACTTGATTTCACAAAATAATTAAAATATATTACATACACTAAAAATGTTTTAAAAAATTCATCTATGGGAGGACATCAATGAACATAAGCGTGAAAGAGCCGTCTCTCGCCATAATATGTTTTCTATAATTTAACCGATTATAACGTATTATTACTTGGTCTATTGTTGTCAATAACATTTATGATATCTAGTTATATAAATATAAAAATTATTTATATTATTAGTACACAAAACATAAACTCTTCGCGGAATTATTGTGTATACCCTTTCAGATGGTTCAAATTATTGCAGTTAGATATCACGGGTTATAAGCTGTGAAGGGTGAAAAAGTAGTTGATTTTAACTAATTAGCTACTAATGGTAAAATAGTTAGGGAAATATATTTTTTCTTCATTTTAATAGGTTTTAAATGACTTAAATCTTAATTAGTCAAACCTTCAATATAAGTATCCCAAGCTAAATGAATAAAAAAGTGTTTGTTAAACTCACTCATAGTAAAGATTATTGTGTATGTTTCATTAGGGTTATAATAATCGTATGTTCTTATAACAAAGATTGTGGTGAGATGAATATGATTATTTCTTTACTTCAATTTAAATGATTCAGATTCAAACTTTGAGTATTATATAATATTAGGAATCGCTTACCTTTTTTATGAGTTTTACTTAATACGAATCCAAAATTAATGTAAATATCGAACATCGTTGAGAAAAAAGGTATAATGTGTGATGTTGTTCCCAAAACAGCTGGGCTGTTATAAACACTTGACTTTTGATTCTTTCTCGTGCACCTCAACTTCCCCTCTCTTATAAACCATCCGTCCAAATTGTACCATGTGTCGATCACTCATTTGCGACACGTGTCACATTATAGTCAGGACATGATACTCATCAGTTTCAATTTATGTGATGTGCACTTTAAGTGATCGCGAGTTAAAGAAAGAAAGAATAAAACTTCTGATATTTGTGACCTAAAACGAGTCACTAATATTTGTGTAGTTATATTGAAAAGAGAAAGTTAAAGTACTATCAATCTTTTCATACGGACTAAAACGAAAAGCGTATCAAATAAGTTAGAAAGAGTGAGTAATTAACATTCACGATTTGATAGTTGTACTTTCACCAATACTACTAGTCCCAAAATCATAATTTGATAGGTAAAAAACAAGCAATCCTGGTTTTTCTTAATTAAGATCAGAGGGTCTGTTCGGTATGAAATAAAATATTTTGATTTTTTCATATTTGATTAGTCAAATATTTTTGAATAATATTTTCTTTCATAAAATAAGCTCATTCAAAATGAGAAAAATGATTTTCCTATTATGTCCTCCCTGTCCTTTATGACACCTCGTCTTCACTCCCACCCCCACCTCATAGCTCCTATCCCCATCACCGTACAACTCTACCTTCTATTGTGTTTGTCTAGATTATGTATAAAAAAAATTAGGTAGTATTTTACCGAACACAAAAAAATATTTATTTTCCTAAAAAAAAAAATCTAAGAACATTTTCACATCATATTGAACACACTCTTAAGGTTTTTTTTTTTTTTAAAAAAAAAGAATATTTTTATCATACAAAACACACCTAAAGGTTAAAAAAGAAACATTTCAAGATAAAAACTGCTACATTTGAAAGAGATTTTTTTCAAAAAAATAATATTTTTCATCACACAAATTACACACCCTAAAGGTTAAAAAGGAAACATTCCAAGATAAGAACTGCTAAGAGAATATTTTTTGTTACCAAACATAATTAAATAACCAAGAAACTCGCGTATTTTTCTAAAATAATATTTTCTAAGAAAACGTATCCATCGTACAAATACACCTTAAAGGTTATAAAAAGTAACATTCGACGATAAAAATGATACTATTTTTTGCTAGCATAATGGACTAAAGTAAACAAGTAAAAAGCTCACTTATTTTCCTAAAAAAACATTTTTATGAATAACAATTTTCATCATACACCCTTTTAAGGGGTCGTCGTTTGGTACAAAAATAAATAATGCAGGGATTACTAATGCTGGGATTAGTAATGCAGGGATTAATAGTGCAGGAATTAGTAATACAGTGTTTATTTTTACCAAGTGTTTGGTTCATTGGTTCCAACCCCATTTTGGAATTGGGTTAAAACTTTATAAAAAACTCATTTCCAATTATATCCTTGAATTATTATGTAATTAGGTTAAGGTAAATAATTGCCGGACAATATTATTTTTTTATGGCCTTCTAACTAGCTATGAGAAGAACAATTTTGTTGTCATGTCTGCCTTTTTTTTCACTTAAATTATTTGAGGATAAATAATTGTCATCTTAGTAAATTGATTACTTACAAAATGTCAATTTTCAATTTTTTTTTAAAAAAAACTATCAACTTTTAAAATTGAAAAGACGTAAATAATAGTAAAACTGAATAAATCATCTACATTTACACATAAAAATTGCAAGTTATTGTTTTAATATGTATGCAAATTTATAAATTGTTCAAATACAAATAATTAGAAACCACACAAATATATATATATATATATAAAATTATACATTCAATTAAGACGTTGATATATTTGCCCTTTTAATTAGTTAATGTTAAGCAACTCACATTTCAAATATTATATTAATTTGTATTGAATTTATGTAATAACAAACAATTTCTCTAAATAATTTGTAAGCTAATTTATTTAAATAAATTTACTAGTACAAATATAAAACATAAAATCAAGAAAATAAATAAAATGATTTGAGGGATATTTTTGTCTTTACATAGACTTATCCCATGGTATTATATCCAATGTATTACTAATACCTCCAAATGGAAGGTATTAGTAATACACCCTATAATACCATGTAAGAGGTATAACTAATCCATGGATTAGTTATACATAGGCCCAAATTCCTACCAAACATAATACTAAATAATACCATACATAATACATGGATTATTTATTTTAATGCGGCCTACCAAACGACCCAAAGGTTAAACAAGAAACATTTCAAAATAAGAACGACTACATTTCAAAGAAAATATCTTTTTGTTTGTGTACTGAACACAAGAAATCAGTAAAAAAAACATTTTTCATTGTACCGAACACACCCTTAAAGGTTAAAAAGGAAACATCTCAACCCTAAAGTTAAAAGAGAAACATTTTTCAAAATAAGAATGGCCACATTTCAAAGACAATATTTTTAGCTTACGTACCAAACACAAGAAAATAAGTAAAAAAAATCACATATTTTTCTAAAAAAACATTTTCTAAGAAAATATTTTCTAAGTACGAACACACCCTAGAGGTTAAAAATGAAAACATTTCAAGATAAGAACCTGCAACATATCAAAGAGAATATTTTTTTTGCTTGCCCCCATCTACGATGGGAAAAACATTTTCAGAAAAGCCTGTATAAAAAGTACCCATTACAACACAATGAGCTGCTTGCTTAGTATATGTTCTATGAGCATAAGTTTGAAGATAGTATAGTCTTCTACGAGCATAAGTTTTAAGATAATGCAGGAAATAAAACATTGTTTTATAGTCTAAACGACGGTTTACGAGCATGCTATGATATGAAGGTCTATGACCGTTGCTTACGAGCATGCCATGATAAAAGCTGGGATGAAGGCCTAGGATGTTGCACCAAAGACACGGATCCTCCGTTCAATTGGAGCCCTGCAGCATGGACATTTAGCAACTCTTCCCTTCTTTCCAAAGTTGTCATTGCAGTTGGAACACAGAACTTGATGAGCACAAGGTAGAAAAACAACTGAAACTTCATGCTTCATGCACATGATACACTCCCTAGAGTCATCCTTCACAGGAGAATTCTCCTCGGAATTATCTAACTCACGTAACATCCTTGCAATATCTCCATGGGGGTGCTGTTCCGCGTTAGAACCTGTTACTACATTAGCAGACTGATTCTGCAGCTCAGTAGATGCTCTAAGCCGAGAAAGATCCTGTTCAAGCCTTTGCAAGTCATCCTTGTGCCGCTGGAAGTCTATTTCTGCCTTCGAGCGCAATTCCTCAAGCTTCCTTTTGTTGTTAGCCTCAGCTGTTTCTTTGAAACGTCGTTCTTCGTCCACTAGTGCCGATGCTTGCTGCCTAGCCTTCTGTTCCTGCCTCCAATTGACCTGTCAAAAATTAGCAACATTATGTATTGACAAGTTCATCATGTGGTGTTCAGTTCAGTGCACGAACCATTACAGTTCAAATTATGTAACCTCCAGGAAAGGATAGACTAGAGTAGGAAATAAAAAGACGCATCGATAACCCTAGGCACATTGAATTACGCTTTGTGGGGATCTGCCAAAGAGACTTGCTATTGTTCACAAATACCTTCTTTTTTTCCCAGTAAAACACATGTTGAACGAAATAATGCAACAGGATCAAGTAATCCTATAGCATAACACAACATGTAGGACAAATTTCATGTAAGGTTTCATAAAATCTTAAGAAAACAAATTAAAATTTTGTAATGATCATCCATTTTTCAGACAACTTATCAGGAAAGAAAAGAAAAGAAGAAAAGAACAGAAAATTAGCCAAGAAATCATGAAAAAGATGAACATGAATTGACGTACATTTCTTTTCAACCTTTTTCCCCTTTTCAGATAAGAGTGAACAACTATGCTTTCGAATGTATTTGAACATGAATAAATGGATGAGGCTTTCGAAAAGAAAAAAAGATATCCACTATTCCAAAACAAAACTGAGTTCGACTGTTGTTTGCATTGAAAGAAACTGGAACATGTCTATTGGCTGATAGAAGGCACAAATGGTGCAAATTTAGGTACTTCTTTTAAGATGAGGCAAGATGAGTTGCCTCATCATATCGAAAGAAAAGGTTTATGAAGTTTAAACTGCATTTTCGAACTACTCAAGTGAAACCTGAAAGGGTCACAATTTTGAGAAATACAGTTGCGTATCTCCCAGGCATGTCTTTGGGAAAGGAGGGCATGTCAACAACATACCCGATGTGTCCCGCAAGTGAGGTCTGGGAGGGTGGTGACTGGTGTGTATGCAAGTGTCCTACCCCTACCTTGTGAAGGTAGAGAGACGTGTCCAAATCTTAAAAGTTTAGGGGTGTATGCTGCAATCTCCCCGCTTCTTACTTAGTCCAAAAATTTGCAGCTTCTGACATAAAACACCATATTTACAACCTCCAGTTTCAATGTGATAAATAGATATAGCTTACAATTTAAAGTGGGAAAAAAGGAAGAAAAACATAGGGTTTCTGATGGCCTGCAAAATTGGTTCATCAACTCATTGAACAGCTTTATTATAATTAAATGTCTAAATAGTTTACAATATTCTCCAACTAGTTGGAGTCCGCGAGGAATACAACAACATGACTGAACAGGAGATCACCAATTCTGGTAGTAATCTTGTCAAGCATACTTAGCTTCGGAGTTCTGATGACTCTCACTAAACTAGTTGAGTCGGTCAAAGATACAACACAAAGACTTCCCAGCGGGCAACTCATCCTAGTACTAACCTCATCCAAGTTTGCTTAAGTTTGGAATTATTGATGACATGAGCTGGTAGGATCCTATTCCTCACATAATTTAACATCTTTTTCTTTTTGTAAGAACACAATTAGTCGGACTTAGGGCTGGCTATGGTTTGCAAAGGTCATATAGGGAGAGAAGCAACATATGATCAAAGATAAAACTTAGTACATGACACATCTTCCCTAAAAGATTTTGCTAGCGATTCTGAATAACTCATGAGACGGAAAGAAAAAAAAGGCAAATATCTGAGGCTAGAACGAAAATGCTTCCAAGAATGACAAGCCTTTATGAAGCACCAAAGCTATGCCACGTAATATGAGGACACAAGAATCTTAAACCGGTTCTCAGCAGTGATGTATAATGTTGTTAGCATTTCCACAGCAACATTAACAATAACAAGTAAGCATCAAGGAGAAAAAGAGAAGAAAGATCACACCTCAGCATCCTTTATAGCTACCTCTGACTGACCCAGCTGGTTTTGCAAGTCTGAAATTTTTTGTTTCTCTGCTGTAATTTCCTCCTGAAGCTTCTTTTTCTGTTTGTCCCAAACACCAAGCTTCTTCAAGCACTTTTTCTCCCTTTTTGCAGCTTCCGCGCATTTTTTCGCAGATTCCGAAGCGCTTAGCTTCGAGGCCTCCAGCTCCGCCTTCATTTCTGCGTTCTCCTCCTGAAGTTTTTTCACAAACATGTTTGACCGATCAACATTCGCGCTTGCTGTTCTTAAACTAGTCTCCATGCCTGATAATTTCTTCATGGTAGCATCTTCTATTGCCGGTTTACCTTTCTTCATTCTCTGGATATCCTCCTTCTCCATCCTCAACATTTTCAGCTCTGTCAAGTCATGGCTAAGCTTCCTAGCAGCCTGCATAGCTTTTTGGTGCGCCCAATCTTTCCTTTCCTTGACCTGTTTCTCAAGATCCTTTATCTGATCGAGCAAACTTAGAAGCATCTCATCTTTCTGGTCCAGATCTTCATTGCCCTTGCCCTGTTCCTGTGTATTTTCATCAAGATTCAAATCTTGAAATTTACCTACCACACAGTTAACAACATCTTGGCTTTTCGAAGATTGTGAGCCATCCGACTGAGCAAGCCCACTTGATTGATCACCATCAGCCAGGGAACTAGAGGAAACTCGGGACTGGCGCTGCATATACTTAGGGTTTGACCTAAAACCAGCCGTAAACGCAGCTACATTCCTCTTTAGCAAGGTTTTCATCGACGGAGTAAGGTTAAACCTCTTAGGACAATCAATATCTTTCTGTGAACTAGAATCAGAGGTAATTGCAAAAGACTTATTTACCGGATATGCATTACCAGTGCTATTCCCAAAACCCCAGCCTCCATGAAATCTACACATCGCGGGCACAACCCCAATAGGACCAGTAGCAACACCCTCCACATTAGTACTACTACTACCACCACCACCCACCGACCCACTAATACGACCACTCCCATCAGGAATTTCCATCACACTCGCCCTACCCACATGAAGATCACTAACCAACAAGCACCACATTGCATCCACTTTACTTAAATGTGGTTTCATTTGTTGCAACAAGCAAATCATACCCGCTAACGAATACTCCTCTAACTGTCTTAAATCAACAAAAGGTTGATCTGATTCATCCCCACTCGAAGAACTCCCGCTATTTACATACCCATTATTCAAATACGACAACGAGTTATGTAAAATATTTGTCAGAACATCCATCCCACCATAACAATGACCATTTTTCAATATAGCTTTCATAGCAACTTCCTCATCATAACCCAAATCCATAAGCTTAGTAACAGCCTCACTATACAAAACCTCCAAATTTTGCAACAGGATATCTTCCAATTGATCCTCAGTACAGCAATTCAACCCACTCTCATCAATCCCCGAACCCGAACCCGAATCCCCATCCGACCCGACATTAATCGGGTTTGACTGTTGAGCTATTTCACTCTCAGGATTCAATTGACGAACCCCAGATTCAGAAATTCCAGAAAAATCTAAAGAATTACTTTTACTACTGATTTGGGTATTAAAATCATGATCGATTCTAGCCGATCTTAATCTTCGATTGTTCCTTATATATTTCTCCTTAGAACTCATTTGGAATTTCAATTTTCACTAAAGCATTCAAATGAACCTGCAAAAGGGGGAAAATACAAACCAACAAAACTAAAAATTGATTATTTTTTTTCCAAAGATCATTCTTTGATCAAGAATTGATGAACATTTATATGATTTTAGATGAAGAAAATAGACTTACAGCTTTGTGATTATCGCCTTCTTCTCTCCAGACACATAGAAAATTGGGAAGTGAAGGTTTACAAATGACAACACAGACAGAATTGGACATATATATGTGTGGAAGCTTCTAGAGAGCTTCTATGGGCTTGTTATTATTATATAGATGGGCTACGGGAGATAATAGAGTAAATTTTAGGGTTAGCAAACGTAAAAATTATATTTGTATGTTATAATTATAGTTTGTATAATTGTGTTTCATGTCAAATTTATGTTTGTTATGGAGCATCAGATTTGTATAAATCACAGGCATTCATTTGTATAAAAGCGCAACGATTTTATATGTATATCGGTTAGATAATTATATATATGTAACTACTATGTATATGTATCAATGATTGTATTTGTATATCTGCATAAAAATTGAATTTGTATACAATTGAATCGAAATAAAATATTTGTATATCAATTCTCTCTTGCACGCGCTTTATACAACACAAATTATAAATTGTAATATGTATAATTTGTGTTTGTATAAAGCGAGAAGGAGAGAAAGACAAAGGAGAACTCGTAGGGGAAGATCTGTATTTGTATAATTATAAGTGTATAGGACGAAAATATATGTATTTGTATTTGTATATACAGTTTTCTCCCGCATTATACAAACACAAACGTGTTGTATAAAAGTAAATCGTCTGCATAAAAGGATACAATACATATTAAAGTTGTAGTGATTCGTTGAGAGTTGTGGCAAATGTCTCCATCAGAAACTGTTGTTGATCAATTATTCCATTTACGATACAATATATTGTGGGGTTTAAGAAATTTCACCACTTAAGTAATTTACATAAATGGCCGTTTATGTAAAAAGGTACACTATGTATCAAAGTTTAGGTGATTCGTCAGAACTTGTGGCAAATCTATCCATAAAAAACTGTTGATGAGCAATTCAAAATTTATGAATAATTTCTTCCATAATACGGTACAATATATATACATATATGGTAGGGTTTACGAAATTTCACAATTTGAGAAATTAACATAAATAGCCACCTACATAAAATGATATCATACATATTAAAGTTCTAATAATTCGTTGAGAGTTATGGAAAATCTATCCATCAGAAACTATTGATAATGAACCGAAATTTATGCATAGCTAATCAGGGGCGGATCTACCTAGAGTGTGCCGGATGCTCGAGCACCCATTGACCCCGACAAATTTTTTGTATATTTATATAGAAAATCTGCAAAAATGAATATATAATATATATCAGCACCCATTAAAATTTTGAACAAAAGCACTGATGGGTGCTTTTGTTCAGGGCCCGATCTTAAAAGACAAGCGTGTTGGGCTTGTAGGTGGAGGGATCGATTCTCCCCAGCAGCAACCCATTTTTTTCTCCATAAATTATACATTTTTCATAATTAGATCTCAACCTTTTACAACATTCTGGATTTGACCACACTACATAATTTAGGTTGGAAGTTAGATCTCATTCTTGAAAATTAATTAATGAAGCCTTAGTAATCTTTAGAAACATATTTCTCATTCACATAATGTATTTTCTTGTACATAAAATAAATTATTATTTATAATATCATATTAAAATGCATTTCAAATTGATTCATGAGAAATTATTTGAATATTTTGAAAAAGACATTTGTAATTTCTCATGAATCAATTTCAATTGCATTATATTAACCCAAATTTAAAATGGGATGAAATAAACAGATCAAATGAGTTCATATAATAAAATAAGTGGATTATTAACTTATCCAAACATAAATGAATTAGACGGATCATGAATATTTGGACTGATTTTGCCCACCCCTACCAAAGACTGATTTGCCTGACTCGTGAGTTAACAGTAGGTGATCAACATCTGATATAACATTTAAATTTTATTTGCAAATTATGTATCAATATGTATAGATACAAAAACAAAAATAACCTTTAGCGATAATTAATTAACGATAATAGCTTAATTACTGTTAAATGTGTATTTTTAGCGGTAATTAGCACTTCTTGATGTTACATTTTCATTAATGGTAAATACTTTCCAGGAAAGTCCAAGCGTAAATCTCTTAATGTTATATATTCTCATCATTTGCGTGTTGATATTTGTTATGTCTTTATTAATTTACATCTTCAAGAGCTTAATAACTATTTTAATGTTATGAGTAGT
Organism: Solanum piurae; assembly: GCA_029582685.1. Classification (NCBI taxonomy): domain Eukaryota; kingdom Viridiplantae; phylum Streptophyta; class Magnoliopsida; order Solanales; family Solanaceae; genus Solanum; species Solanum piurae. The sequence goes on along the minus strand of JAJOOO010001558.1, from coordinate 19,434 downwards.
GACTTACTTCTTGGTATGACTAGCTTGAATTCAATTAGTTCATTTGGTGGTTTTGATAAGAACAGGATAATGATATTGACTGAGTATTATAAAAATGAGTTTGATAGCAATAAGTTTCAAGATCTCAGTTGTTAGCTTGATAATTTTATAGTTTATTCTCGTAATTTTGATAAGAGGTTCTTCAACTTGAAGAGAATTAGTGACTTTGCTAAAGTATTGGTGAAGTCAAATCTGCATCAAACTTGGCTACTTGTTTATTTGCTTATCAATTTGACCCTCATTCTTCGTGTTGCTACTGTTTTTGTGGAACGAGCTTTTTCATCCATGAAGTACATCAAAAATGAATTTCGTAATAGTATAGGTGATGAATTTTTTAATGGTTGTGTAGTGCTCATTTCCTTAACATAAAAATAAATGAGGAAAGCTTGCAAGAGTAAATTATTAGTTATAATTGGTAAGAGAGGCTAGAAATATTTGGACTTCATTTCTTAGTTTTTCTAAGAAATAAAGAGTTTTTAACTATAACGTTTAAATAGTTGTACACTTACACAGTTATACAATGCATTTATAGTAATTTTATAATAAGAGAAGTGAGCACCCACGAGCCTAAGATCCTGGATCCGCCACTGCATCGTAATAGTATAGGTGATGAATTTTTTAATGATTGTGTAGTGCTCTTTTCCTTAACATAAAAATAAATGAGGAAAGCTTGCAAGAGTAAATTATTAGTTATAATTGGTAAGAGAAGCTAGGAATATTTGGACTTCATTTCTTAGTTTTTCTAGGAAATGAAGAGTTTTTAACTATAACGTTTAAATAATTGTACACTTATACAGTTATACAATGCATTTATAGTAATTTTATAATAAGAGAAGTGAGCACCCACGAGCCTAAGATCCTGGATCCGCCACTGCATAGCTTATTCCACAGTACAATATGATTTGCACTAAAATTCTAGTTATTCATATGCTAGACCTCAAAGTGATTTGTCAATATTTTTTAAAAAAAATCTAAATACTAATGATTTTTTATGAGTTGTGGCAAGACAAGTCTTGTTATGATCTGTCCGATATTAAATTCTAGTTTTTAGTGTGAAAATTATTTCGTACAATATTTTCAAATAAAATCAAACTTAACGATAACACCATAAATAATTGTCTATTTGTGCAAATCTCATATATAGGTTTGATATTGAATTCTATTTTTATCACAAAACCTTTTTAATTGGGATCAAACTTAACGACAACACCATAAAAAAATATCTATTTATGTAAATCTCATAGGTTTGATATTGAATTCTAACTTTTATCTCACAACCTTTTCAATTGGGATCAAACTTAACACCAGTACCATACATAATAGTTTTATTTGAATTATGTGTTAATTTGGGGTGGGGGGGGGGGGTGTACTATCTTGAAACAGAGAAAAAAAAATCAATTTGACTTGGAGTGTGTAAAAAATAAAAATATACATATTCAAGACATTTTGTACTTCACTATCCATTAAAATGTTTTTATAAAAAAAAAAATTGACGAACATCTAAAGTTAGCATAATTTTTATTTATACACCTCAATTAAGATTTATACCATTTAAATATTTGTATTAGAGACCGAATATGTTGTTTTTGTCATGTTTTGATGACTCAGTCAATTATGTAAAAAGCGTATAACATATTCGTTAATGACACGTTAAAGTGGCGAACTAAATGAAAATTGTGACATATGAGTCCGAAATAATAATATAAAAAATGAATTATGAAAAAAAAATGAAAATTTATTTTCTAAACCCCAACCACAGGTACCTACCTAAACCCTCCCCTCTTCTTAACAAAGTCCACATATTTTTTGACTTTTCTGAATTAAGTTTAAAATAAAATGTACTTGTGTAATCTTTTTATGATTAGTCAAATATGTTAACCTTATCTACTTTGATTAATTCTCAATCCTAATTAGTTAAAAAATTCTCAACCAAGAGATTAATGGTCAAACAAGCAATCTTTAAACAGTGAATATTTTTTATGAATTAATTCTTATAAATTGTTTTTGAATTCAGTAAATCCATTTCATAAAAGGAATTAACAAGGCAAATAAGTATTATTATGTTAATAATTATAGAAAATTAAGACCAAGGGCAAATTGAAAAATCGAAATGCCGTAACAAATAACAATCTAATCACACTAGTCGAATATAGATGAAAGTTGGTCATAGGACTCTCGTTCAACATTATAATTTATTTCTATTTAAAGTGTGAAGTAAATGAATTTCTAAATGCGATATTTCACAAAATTAGAAAGAAAAGAAATCACACCAAATCAGTTCATAAATATATTTTTTTTACTTTTCAATGACACATGGCAATAAGATATACGTAAGTGATTTCTTTTCTTTTGTATAAATCCTTTAAATTTGTCAAAAATAAGCGTTTTTATTTTAATCTCCTATCAAATGTTTAACAAACTATGTCTGTTTAACGAAAACTTTGAAAAAAAGGATTTAGTGGAACTTATAGTGAAGGTATAATTTTTGAACTTTTGTCAAAAAATTGCTCTATTTCTAGAGTCTAATAATAATAAAAAAAATATGCAAATTCTATTATATTGCCCCTTTTGTTTTGTTTGTGTTTTAGCAAAATGTTTTGTGTTGCAGTTTTTAGGACTTGATAAGACTTTTATGGTGTTTAAAAATGAGCACCCCGTGCACAAAGCATAACGAGTTCACGCAAGGTCCAGGTGTGTTATAGTCAGACTAACCCTGGAGCAAGCATTAATGACTGATACTACAGTTCAAACCCATGACCGATATGTCACACGGAGACAGTTGTATTTTATAATTAGAAATGTGAAACATATCTTCACTCAATTCAAGTCTTATAAGAAACAGTAATACTGTCTTATAAATGCAGTATTCTAGCTAGCTATATCATTACAGTTTGGAGCAACTTTTCATATATATATATAATTGCTTTGTGGATTCTGAAGGTAACCGACACCTCTCACTAAGGCGAATCCAGGATCTAGAGTCAGTGGATTATGAGTGAGATCCTATAATATGTATACGTTTTCAAATGTTTTTTGCAGGATGTACAAATAGTTCGATCCGCAAGCATTAGGTTCAGTTCAACCCACAGTACCTGCTCTAGATCCGCCTCTTCCTCTCGGTGTTAGGAAATAGGCAACTCAGAGAAAAGAAAGCTCTCCTTCTCTTTGGCCGCTGCAAGTGAAGCTCGTTCTTAGCGACGAATTCAGCCATGTACTCTACAACAACCTGATGGCAAGAAAAAAGAAGAAAACGAAACAAGTTAGAAAATCTAGAGATAATGGTCAAACAATTGTTTTTTACGAGTTTCACACCTCAACTATTAGATGTTCCCTTTAATTTTTCCCTTTTCCGACTTGAACTATCACCATATATGTATTAAAACACACTTCAACGGCTCAGCCGTCTGTTTTTTTTCCTTTTCCTACGTGATAGTTGAGGTGTGCTTTAATACATAGATATTGATAGTTCATGTAGGAAAAGGGAAGAGTTGATAGTGTAGGGTGTGAAACTCGGGAAAAGGCGATAGTTCAAGTATGTTTTTAACTATCAACTCTAAAAACTACCATAAAGTCTAAGATTGATTGACAGGAAACACAGTAAGCATAAAAATCACCTGAGCCCCTAGCTTTATAATTTTCCTTGGTGGTACTTCTAGTGGAGTCTCATCAGCTCGAAAAGTTTTCAACTTTGACAAGAGCCTGAAGGAGTCGGGCAACGTTCTTATTTGACTGTTGCTAATATCAAGCTCTTCAAGATTCTCAAGGTTCCCGATTGATCTTGGTAAAGTTTTCAAGTCTGAAAAGTTGTTTGCAAGATTAAGCTTTTCCAAGCTGACAGCAAAACAGAATGTTTCGGGTATGTTTTCAACTTCGTTGAAGCTAACATCAAGTTCCCTGAGGCGAGAAAGATTCCCCATTGTCGTTGGTAATCCTTTAACTCTGTTGATGTGCAGTGTAAGAATCTCCAAGTGTTCGAGCATTCCCATTGCCTCGGGGAGAGCTTTAAGCTGATTAAAATCCAATCTCAGTTCTACAAGGGAAGAACAAAATCCTATTGTGTAAGGAAGTTCCTCGAGCTGATTTGTTTCCACGTTTAGTCTCTTCAAGGAGGTTAAGTTCCCAATGAAATCAGGCAAATGAGTGAACCTGTTCGAACCCAAATCAAGATCAATCAGATTTACTAAGTTCCTGAAAGAAGCTGGCAGCGATTTCAACCTGTTCGCGTGAAGGTCGAGATCAGTCAAATTGATTAGCTCACCAAATGAATCAGGAAGATTTATAATTTGGTTGGAGTGAAGATCGAGCTTCGTTAAGGCATTAAGGCTACCAATGGTAGTTGGAAGAGCCATAATTTGGTTATCGGCAACGTTTAGCTCAGTGACATTCACCAATTTCCCAAGTGATAATGGAAGCCATTCAATCTTGTCCATTAACTTGTTGTGAAGATCAACAACTCTTGCTCGAGTTTTGGCAGCATTTTCAATTAGGGCAGCTACTTTCATTAAACTGTACTTCTCTTTGTGCTTGATCCCTAAAGGCAATTACACAACAATTAAGACATAGTATAGTTGAATGCCATATTAGTAACGAGCCAGGATTTACTAAGAGGATTCAAAATAGAAAGAAGCAACACATGAAGAAGGCAAGAGGATTTAACATATAGTATATACAACAACAACTATGCCTCGGTCCCAAACAACATATATAGTATTTATACATAAAAATAAATTGACCTATTTGCACATTATAATTTTCCGACGAATGGGTATCAATAGCTCCGCCACTGCCACACATACTGACCTATAGCTGGAAACCTAGTAGATTAGTCGACATACGTAGCAAGCTAGCGCCATCACTAAAAAGGAAAAAGAATCTTGCAAACTAGAATTCAAGTTCCAAGAGTGACACCAGAAAGAAAAACTCTAAATGATGTTTTCCCATCAATCTAAACATTGACGTCCAACAACAACTACGCCCCAATCCCAAACAAAGGGTTATCAATAGCTCCGCCACTGCCACACATACTGACCTATAACTGGAAACCTAGTTGATTAGTCAACATACGTAGCAAGCTAGCGCCATCACTAAAAAGGAAAAAGAATCTTGCAAACTAGATCTCAAGTTCCAAGAAAGACCAAAAGGAGAAATTATAAATGATGTTTTCCCATCAATCTAAGCTAGCGTTTTGCCATAGATTCTGAAGTTAGAAACTTGAACGATTTTTGAACTTGTGTTTGGATATATATTTTATTCTAAGATTTCCAATAAAATAATGTGATAATCAAACTACATACAACAACACATAGTAACAGAAGGACAAGAAACCAGATAAGCAATAATAGGACTACTAGTACCTACTAACCTCTAGCCTAATCCATGCTCTCCACAACCTCCACAACTCACAAGCAAGCAAAAAGTTGAAATCTTGGATGCACACACAAAAAGAATAAACGGAAGTGAAAGCATAACAAAACATTCTGAACATTAGCTACAACAAAATAATAAAATAATTGAAGTACAAGTAATAACAAATAGTAACATGAGCAATACTACGACTACTAGTATGGCCGGATGGATAGACAACACACTACCTCCACAACTCACAAGCAAGCAAAAAGTTGAAATCTTGGGCACAAAAAAAGAGAAGCAAATATCCAAACCTGAAGAAGAAACAGTAATCAATTCACAACTTGTAACCAAACTCTCATTTTTTTTTTCCAATTTCACCAATTGGGTCCTCAAAAGAATTGATTTTTCCCATTTGGGTATCTCCAGAAATCAACTCTGTAGCTTCCTGAATCAACACATCAAAATCTTGATAAGTCTTATCAAGTTCAATTAACTGAACAGCCTCTTTCTTCTGTTCTTTGCTTTGGAACAAAACCATAGCTTTTCTCACTTGTTGTAACACAGAGTAAAGCTCAGCTGGAACATTTTCTTCTATCTCCACTACTTTCTTGGAAATTTCATCAAGTTCTATTTTTTCTTCTGTTTCTACTGATTTTATTACAGAAACTGAAGCTTCAATTTCTAAAATGGATGGTCTTGGTGGTAGTGATTTGTAAATTCTTGTGATTTCTTCTATGATTTTTGTATAGGCAGGTGATGGGGTTTTTGTGATTGGAGTAGCCATGGGAGCAAAGAAGAAATGATGGACAAATTAATTAATATTAGTTTGTTTGGATTATGTATTGATTATGTTTGTAATTATTATCTACCATGGTTGAGCATTTCGAGTCTTAATTGATAAGTTAAATTAAGTCAATAAAGAAATATGTACTTGATAATTTACATAAAAATTTTTTTTATTCTAATATAAATACTGAAATAAATAAGAATTTGAATGCTAAATAAAATTAAGAAGTTATTGATGTATTAAATTTTCTATATTTTAAATTAAGAATTAAAGATTAAACATTACACCAATTAAAATTTGATACATCTTTATTTTATACAATGACTATCAAATTAAATGACCTTCTTGGAAAGTCAAATATCAAGAGTCAAAAGAATAATAATCATAAGTATATAACAAAATTAAAATGTCACATCTGAAATTTAAAGTAGGTAAATTAGAGTATAAAAAGGTTAAAATAAAATAATAGTATAAAGAATCTTTAGTTAATATTTTATATAAATTAAATCCTTACTTTATTCAAATAAAAAGCCTATAAATATTTTAAGTTTGACCATATGAATTCTTGACCAATCATATTTGATTATTTATTGTATTATTTTCTATGAATAATTTATGTAAAGTTCAAATCAAAATCTCATAGAGGTCATGGATGAGATCATGATTATTTTATTTTTTTAAAAAAAATATTCTTTGATCGGCTGGAGTTTCTGATTTAGAGTAAACTTATATCATATATATTATTGATTACGAACTCAAGTTATAAAACCAGTCATTAATAATTATATTATGATAGATTGCATACGTCACACCTCTTAGAAGGCCATTTTTCTTCAAACATTATGTGAATATGGATGCATCACATATATTTTCTTTAATAGTAAACAACATTCTTATTTTGAAAGATGTTTTGGGACAGGTTTTATTTGATATTATTAAATTAAATTATTAATTTTGTTAATATTTAATATTAATATCTCCACGTGTGAATAATAGATTCGTTAATAATCGTTCTTGTGTTCTTATCCACTTTCATTATGGTCAAACTTGCAAAAATTGTTTATTAAAATATCCACATGAGAAGAATGTTGTATTTTTCATTTGAATTTTCCTTGCTAGCTTATTTATTATTTATTTTTATGATTATAACATTAAAGGGTCGTTTGATTGGGAGTAGGGGTGTAAAAAATGAGCTCAATTATAGATTGAATTTAAGATAATTTGAATTGGATTAATCTCAACCCATTTAAGTCTCAACCCATTTTAAGATAATCCTAAATTGAGTCCAATTTAATTTCTAATTTAAACTCATAAAACTTTTTATTTGCATTTATATAATGTATGTTCCTATATTGAAGGTATGAATTATTATCTATTGTATATTTTTTTTAGAATTTATCTATCCATTTGTAACTTATTTTTTAAATTTTTCTTGAGTTGAAATTCAAATTGTGGTTATAAAACTTAAATAATAATAATAATATATTAAAATTATTGAGATTAAGCGGGTTCAATTGAGCGCATCAAGACCCAATTCATTTTAAGCTCATTTGAGTCATTTGAGCTCAAAGTAAACTTAGGCGGGTCAGGACCCAATCTAATTTCTATTTCAACCCATTTTAATATCTTTAATTTCAACCCAACCCGCCTATTTGACACCCTTAGTTGAGAGTATTAGAAGAAATAGTTCATATATTATGTATAATATTATTTAGTACTATTATAACTAATCCATAGATCCTATATGGTGTTATAGGAAGTAGTTAAACACTTTTAAAAATTCTAAAATGAGAAAGTCGTAAATAAGGGTATTAATTGACAACTTAAATTATGAAAAGTAAAACACACCACACAACACATCCCACATATTATCACGAATAGGGTTTGAGGAAGATATGCAAATATTATCCTTCTTGGAGATAAAGAAATTGTTTGCAACAGACGATTCAAAAAATAAAAATAAAAGTAAGACAAATTTATAAACTACAAGTTAAACTACCATAAGAGAAGTTAAAACGATATTATAAAGATCATGATAAACTCAAATATAGAATTTCAACACTAGTAACAACACCAACAAATTCAATACTGCCACACAAATGCAGTTCAAAAAGGATAACGTAGCTTACCTCACCATCTTGTGAAAATAGATAAGTTCGTTTTGGCTTCTGAGCGAGAACATAGATAGGCAATGCATCATCCTTCTTATTTCTCAAGCATATCAAAATATTTATATTTAAATTTTATATCTAATCAAAATAGGTTCACATACACTACAACGGAGAAAGTAGTTAAAAAGTTACTTTAAAGGAAAAAATAATTCAAATTAAATACTTTTAGAAGATAGAAGTATCAAAATAAAAAAAATGGATTTTTTCCTTCTAAGTCGATACTTATAAGTTATACTCCATCTATTTTTGAAGCTAAGTAATTTGCATTAACCCAAAAAAAATCTCACTTTAAATCTTTCTACTAAAAACGACTCAATATCTTGACGTAAAAATAATTCAATACTCTGATACACGAATTAAAATCTCTAATTAAGAATGAAAAAAATGAACTTTAAAATAAGGGGATAGAGTACTTTTTGAATTTTTCCCTTAATAAACAAATTCAAAAAAGCACAAATAAAGATCTCACCATTTTCATTTCATTTCATTTCATTTCTTCAGTCCAAAGCAGTTACCTTTTTCTCCCCAAAATCACATGAAAAACCCTAGAAATCTCATTGATTTTTTGAACAAAAATCTCAAATTGATCTGATTTAGTCCATCAATTTTTATTTTTTTTGGATTTCATAGGTATTTTATTGTAAAATTGGATCACCTGTTTGATTAGCAGCCATGCCAGTGGCGGCTTCAGCAATATACTTTTTGAATCTCCGTGGCGATGTCCTTATTAACCGTCTCTACCGGGACGATGTTGGGTATTTTCTCATTTTTTAATTTATACCTAATTTCTTATATTTTGCTCAATTTTTACTTTGATTTTGATTTTGATTTTGGGGACTTGTCTTTTTTTAGTTTTGATGAATGAGTTCTAATATGATGCTAGAAAGTTTTTGGTGTAATGTGTGATGAGTGACGGAGCCAGTATTTTCACTATACTTAAAATAATATAAATGTTTTTCCTTGAACTGGGTCTATTAAAAATCACGTGAAGCAGCTATGGGAACATAATTATGTATACATAATTTATTTTTTGACTTTGTATATACATTGTAATTTTGCGGCGGGTGGGGGTTGGGTGAACTCCTTGTGCCCCCTAGCTCCACCTATGTGTGTGGTGAGCTTAACGTTGGAACCTTTTTTTTTATGTTATTCCATTAGATCAGGTGATACTGATACCGGTTAGTTAGGTTAAGGTTTAGTTGTTTAAGTTGATGAACATAACAGATTGTTTGTAGTACTGTATGTGACAAACTAAGTCTTGGTGTAAAGTTTTGCTGCATAAAGTTAAAAGTTTGATTTCCTTGCTGACGTTTACTTGGTTTTGATTTTGGTACTTAAATTTAAGAGAAAAAATTGTTGAGTTGAATGTTGATGTATTAATTGTAGTCTGCTGCCAGAATTTTTTCCTAATGTGTGGTTTGTTAGTTCAAAGTTGGAAACTTTTTTAATCTTATGGCATTAAGATCAGGAGATACTGGTTAGTTAGGTTAACGTTTAGTTGTTGAAATTGTTAAACATAACAGATTGATTATAGTGCTGTATAACTCAAACAACACAAACTAAGTTTTGGTGTAAAAATTTTTGCCCAACTAAATTAGAAGTTTGATTTCCTTGCTCACTTTTACTTGATTTTGATTTAGGGACTTACTTTAAGAGATAAAATGTTGATTTATCTTTTGAAGTTTGATGAATGAATTGTAGTCTGCTGCTAGGAAGTTTTTGTAATGTGTGGTATCGTAAACTCCAAGTTGAAACCTTTCTATTTTATCTTATCGCCATAGTTAGGCTAAGGCTTAGTTGTTGAAGTTGTTAAACAAAGCAGATCGTTTGTCTTGCTGTATAAGAAAAAGTAAGTCTTGGTATAAAATTTTGCCTAGCTAATTGAAAGTTTGATTTTCTGTGTGGACATTTGCATTTTTAATGTGAACTTTGTCATACTAACTAAGTACCATGTTGGAGGATGAATATTCTTCTTTGTTTCCTGTATCTTCTGACCCACTCAAAACTTTGGAATTTCTAATCTTGCCTCTTCAGAAAGTGGAGAAAATGTGTTTAGCTCATCATGATTTATCTTCGGTCAAACACGTGTCTAACAGGCGCCTCAGTCCCTTGTATATAAATTTGTGTCTAATACAAAAATGTTCACATGCGAGAACTATGTGGTTCTTAGCCTGCTAATTCAGAAATTTTGTTGCTTCTATCTGTCTTTGTCCTTGCTTTGAGTCTTTGGCATCCAATGCCATCACTATAAATACTTTAAAATAACTTCTACATACTCTTCTTTTTAGTTGTCATGTTATGAGTGCTTGTTTTTGTATGAAGCAAACTAAGTTCGTCTTTCAAATAAAATGCATGTGAATCAATCATTGTGTCACCTGTGAGAATAAAGAAGCCGGTTACTACGTCACTTTACTATATTTTTTATCTAACTATGAACCTTTTTAAATTTTATCAGGGGGAATATGGTAGATGCCTTCCGGATGCATATAATGCAGTCAAAAGAACTTGGTACATGTCCCGTCCGGCAGATTGGAGGCTGTTCTTTCTTGTACATGAGAATTAGCAATGTCTATATTGTGATTGTTGTTAGCAGCAATGCAAATGTTGCATGTGCATTCAAGTTTGTTGTTGAGGTAAAACTCTATTGCTTATTAGAATCATTCTTGCACTCTGACTGATGAATTTGGTCTCAACCACTGTTTTTTTATTTTTTGTAATGAAAGCTTTAACACATTTCTCTCCCCCCCCCCTCTGTGGAGTAAGTGGAGAACGTTGATTTTTGCTCTCTTAGCATCAGTTTTATGTAATTATCTTATGGATTGGAAGCATTTCAGAACCAGTGTCTTAGTTTTCAATGCTTTAGTTTTATTGAATTTCTGCATCTTCCCAAATGTACTACATTCTCTCTTCTAAACAAGAAATCCTGGTACTTCTTAAGAAGTGGAGGTGAGAAAAATAATGTCATGACCATGACTTATTGCATACATGTGTTCTGCTAGTGTTTTACCACCAGAATAATAAAACTGCAATCCCCAATACGCATGCAGGCTGTTACACTATTCAAATCTTATTTTGGTGGCGCCTTTGATGAAGATGCCATCCGCAATAACTTTGTTTTGATTTACGAGCTATTGGACGGTAAGCTTTGCAGAGAATATTAGTTTCTGACATTTTATCAGGGTTCGACAAGGGAATCCTTTCTATGAAATAACTTCTTTTGCTTATTTTGCTTCATCATTGCGGTAGTAATGTTAATTATTTGTGATTGTTCTCCCCCTGCTCCGTCTTCCTTTTCAATCTGGAGCAGAGCAATATAACATGTAATGATAATTGGATAGACTGATAGAGTACATCTATGAGGATAATGCAAAACGACAACAACATACCAGTATAGTCTCACAACTTAGGTCTAGAGAGTGTGGATTTAACATGGGGTTGTGCGCGTATAAGATAACTAATGTTGAGAGATGCTTTATGAGCCTAAACCATGTCTATAGAGATGCATTAGGATATTTAGGTCTTGCTTAAGAAACTTTTGAAGCCTCTTTTATAACTGAAAGGAAAGAAGTACAAGGACAGAGACTTCGGTTTTTTCTAGTGAGACCCTATTTTTGTATCATTAATTTGTCCTTCAAAGAATTGCTGCTCAATGCACTGAAACAGGTCCATAGATCCTCTCTGGACATACCTTCTAGTTGCTGATATCAATTTTTTTTTTAATGATATCCCTATTTAGGACAATATGCTGGGGTGCACATAGTCGATATAGAATGTATTCCTGTAGTGTGACGGTTTACTAACATTTCAGTTTCCTGTAGTGTAACAGTTTGACCCAGCTATTGGCAATTTTTGGTTGCTTTTTGAGTATGTCTATGGAAAATTAAGTACCCTTATCTTCCAACAAGCAATTATCTACCTTGGAAGTTTAGTGCAATGTGTATGTGCTACATACTTTTATGTCAAAAAGAGCAATCATTTTTTTCCTTTTTTGTCTAAAATTGCAGAAATTATGGACTTTGGTTACCCTCAAAATCTTTCACCTGAAATCTTGAAACTCTACATTACTCAGGAAGGTGTCCGGTCATCCTTTTCATCCAAGGTTAGTTATTTTTTCTGTGCTTGCTTTTGTAGTATGACAAAAAAAAAGTTGAATAACTACCTGTTTGATCTACTTAATAAAATAATTCATGAGGGATATTATGCGGTGAGATAATAAATATGAATTTTGAGTATAATATCAATCTGGGTTTCCCTTCACAATGCAACATAATTCTGCAGCATGTAGATAAGCCAGTTCCAAATGCAACATTGCAAGTAACTGGTGCGGTCGGTTGGCGCCGGGAGGGTCTTGCTTATAAGAAGAATGAGGTGGTTTTTGGCTCTGTTTTTCTTAAAATTTTTACGATCTTTTATTTTCCCTAGTATACCAGCATTTGATGAAGGCTTGTATATCAACAGGTATTTCTGGATATTGTGGAGAGCGTTAATCTCCTTATGTCTTCAAAAGGTAGAAATTTTGTAGTTTGGTAGGTGACCTTTTTTCTACCAGTTTTTGGTTCTCATTTAATATATTATACTTGCAGGTAGCGTCCTCCGTTGTGATGTAACTGGAAAAGTTCTCATGAAATGCTTCCTTACTGGAATGCCTGATCTGAAGTTGGGCTTAAATGATAAAATTGGTCTTGAGAAAGAGTCACAACTCAAGTCCCGTCCGACTAAGAGGTAGTGTCTGAATAATTGTCTGTGTCAGTCATATGATTGTCTGTGAGAGTGCTTCTTGTGCTAGTTGTTTCAGGAAACGTCACTTGAATGTTAGGGGTTGTTTGGTAGAGTGTATAAAAATAATGCTAAATAAAGTGTATTAGTAATGCTTGCATTAGTAATGCTTGCATTAGTAATGCTTGCATTAGCAATGCATGTATTAGTTATGCTTGCATTAATTATACATAGATTATTTTTATGCATTGTTTGGTTTGATGCATTAAAAATAGCATGCATTGCATAAAAAAAATATTTACAAAGATACCCTCCACTATTATGTTAGAAAAGATGTAAAAAAAGGTTTTGAGGGGCAATTGAGTCTTTTATCATGCTAATGCATGCATTAAAACCATTGCATTGCTAATACCTAGAAATCCATGGTATTAGTAATGCACACTTGAATACACAATACTCAATAGAGTGTATAGCTAATGCAAACATTAGTTATACATAGGTTGGAAAAGAGTACCAAACAAGATACTAGTACACAAGGCTAATGCATGCATTATTTTTCTTAATACACTCTACCAAACGACCCCTTAGTGACTTCTGTGTTTCATCTATACCAATTGTTTCCTGGAGAAAGTTGAATCGTTTAGTTCTTTCTAACTCCCAATTTGACCTCATAAAGGAAAAAAAAAAGTAAATCATTTTTCCTGTCATTCAGTTAATTTACCTTAAAGAGTAAAGATGATAATCTCACTTTATCATGATTCTGCTTCTTTCAGTTGGGTCTCCTTATCTGCAGCTTTTCAATGATAACTGTCCCCAAACATGTCGCAGTTTGGGCTCCAATTAGTTTCAGATGCTACATTTTTTGTTGATTATTTCTGTTTACTAACCTAGTATATTTCTCTCCTGCCTGGTCCAGCGGTAAAACTATTGAGCTCGATGATGTTACTTTCCACCAATGTGTAAATTTGACAAGATTCAACTCAGAAAAGACCGTCAGCTTTGTCCCGCCTGATGGTGAATTTGAATTGATGAAGTAAGTTCATACTTCTTTCTATACATCTTTGTTTTCTGGGCTCGTCAATCAGAACTATGTCATCCGCAAATATCATGCACCAAGGTACCTCTCCTTGAATATGATGCGTCAGTACGTCCATAGTCAATGCAAATAAAAACAGGCTAAGAGTGTATCCCTACTGCAACCCCATTTAGTATCTTCTTTTGCTTATAGTGACATAATGTGAAACTCGAACCCCTCGATTTAGTTTGAAATTGAATCTCTTCGTTTTATAATTGGTTATGTCAAATTAACGTCTGCTTTCCTTATGTAATAGTTACCTCATGTTTTATGCATTCAAGAATTTTATATTGGATATTCCAGCATCCTGATAAATCAATTTGTACATGTTCCCACTCATAAGTCATTATGTGTGTTCCAAACTCTTAACTTAATAAGTTGTCGAAAAGTTGAAGTATTAATGGAACTGCTTGAGAAGTCTAACAAGATACTCAATGCGAAAGAAGCACTGGAAAAAAATTCTAGAATTTCTCTGAGCAATATAAACTGAAATAGTGTAACCTTTGAAGCGACGGAGCAAGTGTCAACTCTGAGGTAAGGGTAAATGTCTGGGGTACATTCTACCTTTCCCAGATCCCACTTTGTGGGACTACATTGGTCATTGGGTATGTTGTTGTTTACTTGGAAAGTGATGATGACCAGAGTATAGAGATTGTATCTTGGCTTTTAAGCTCAAAATATGTAAGCCACTTGATTTGTAGGAGGTTCAGATTATACCTACTTTTTTTTTTTTTTTTGAAACTGGTAACATAGTAAGATCATGGGCATACCTTTGTATAATAGTGCCTGATATTGTTAAACTGTTTATCTTCAGGTACCGCATCACTGAAGGAGTAAATCTTCCTTTCCGTGTATTACCAACTATCAAAGAATTAGGCCGTACACGTATGGAAGTGAATGTTAAGGTTTGATATTGAATGAATTTTGATTTTAAACATCAATTTGTGCGTATATGATTTACTGTTGCTAACTTTGATTGTTTTTCAGGTTAAGAGTGTGTTTGGTGCAAAAATGTTTGCTCTTGGAGTAGTTATTAAAATTCCAGTGCCAAAGCAAACTGCTAAAACAAACTTCCAGGTGACGTCAGGGAGAGCAAAGTATAATGCAGCCATTGACTGTTTGGTTTGGAAGTGAGTATTCAATTGTTTAATCATGGTTGGCATATTTCTTGAAGATGTGGTCAAGGATAGTGGAACCTTCTTGTTTTTGTTTGTCCATGGTTTACCTGGACAGTAGGATAAGAGTATAATTCAATGTTAATACTTCTATTCCTATTGTGTCTAATTGGAGGAGTTGAATTTACTCAAGGCCAGCTGAGTGTAATATAACATAATCCAGATGGAGGAGGATAGTTTCACTAGGTCTTGGTTTTATAGAGTAACTTATGGCTCAATTGTTTGGAAAATCCTATGTGTTTACTTTCTTCCCAATTGCTTTTCCATTTTATGTTAAAAAAAGGGCAGCCTGGGGCACAAAGCATCTTGCGTTCATGCAGGGTCCGGGGAAGGGACACACCCCAAGAGGTGTGATGTAGATAACCTACCTTAATGCAAGCATTAGTGGCTACAGAAGTGTGGTTCCTTTTATTTTGCTAAAAAATTAATAATGACCATGTCCTATTTTTGCCAGTAGGCATGTAGCTGCATTTGTACATTCTTCTGCAATAAGGCTAGTTTCTAAACATTGAATCTTCAATATGGACAACTTGGTGCAGGATACGAAAATTTCCGGGGCAAACTGAGTCAACATTGAGTGCTGAGGTTGAGTTAATTTCGACAATCACAGAGAAGAAGTCCTTGACTCGGCCGCCAATTCAGATGGAATTTCAGGTAAATATTTTCCCTCCGGAGAGACCTGATAACCGTGTTCCATTACAGTTGACGATCTTCTTTATCCCTTGAATAGATCTTTTGGAGGGGGTTTATGGTTTTAAAGAACCCATTCAACCTTGTTTCAGCACTTATGTGGCATTTCCTTGTATATTCTTTTGACTCTAGAGTTTATGACCAATTCCTTATTCTTTGCAGGTTCCCATGTTTACAGCATCTGGATTACGTGTTCGGTTTCTCAAGGTATGTTTGCCAAACTTACAATTCAATAGTGTTGTTCTTTTGGTATGTATCCAGCTTCATATAGTTAGCTTTGTGCAGGTGTGGGAGAAGAGTGGCTACAACACAGTTGAATGGGTTCGTTATATCACCAAAGCTGGTTCTTATGAGATTAGGTGCTAAGATGAAACAACTTACGTGAGTTTGAGGTTGTCGTTGAACAATAGCTCTATATTGATGGATGTAATCATACCAGCACTTGTGCACCGGATCCAGTCATGACTTTAAATGTGCTTGGACGAGTATAGTACTAGGATGGGCGACCCCCAGAGATTTCTCGTGTTTCATCTTGTGTTGACACCACCTAGTTTGGAAATGAGGCAAAGCTTGATTATCTTTTTTCTTTTTTAATCCCTTGTTGTTGTGGTGAGTTCTTTATGAGGACTAAGAAGAGGCCTTTTGTTAATGCTATAGTTTGTTTCATATATTTTTCCAAAAAAATTATTGTATCTTGTCTGGTTCCTGGAAATGAATTAGATTTTTTTTCACAAAGTTTGTGCTTCAAAATTCATCTACTAGATAAATTTCGATCAAGTTACACGAAGTTTAAGAAAGTAACTTCTTCGATGTGTCTGTTTAAATGATTTTGTTCGAATTTGGGGAGGATTTAACTTATATACTTGATAACGTAATGAATTTAACTTAGTATACACATATAATTTAAATAATTAAGAAACAATTTGAAGCTATAGGTATATATGTCTTCATTACTGCTTCAATTATGTATCTAGCTTCTAATTTGAAAAAAAGATTTAACTTATAAGCTCATCCACTTCAACTTTCTGTAGTAATTGGGGTTTATCATTGAATCTAGGACTATTCTAATTAATATTGCCTACCAAACCTTAATGGTACTAACACAAGAAGTATAAAAGAGGGAAATAAACCTAACTTTCAATTTTAATGTCGGTTACACTAATCAATTAGCTTGGTATAATACTATAATTAGTCAACCAAAGAATTGGTGAGGATGGATTAGTAGGATAACTAAGTATCACACACCTAAGATAGGGAGAGAGTCCTATTTATAATTGGTCCTATTAAATTGAAGTTGTTGATGGAGAGTTGTGAATTTATTATTTTTGATTTCTCATTTAGTTTCGGTATCATATTGGGATCTTGATTAATTTAAGTTTTTTTTACATAAGATTCATTTAACCGAAAAGTGTTTGTAACAAGAATTTTTTTTTATATTAAAGCTCAAATTTGAATACCTATTTGAACATATGCACTGGTATTGATTTAAACAAATACAATTAAGGTAAAATCCGTTCCGGGCATAAGGTAAAATTTGTCCCGTCCCGCCCCATTGTCATCCCTAAAGACAAATACAATTAACAAGGCAAAATTTGCAAGACACAAGTTATGCTTTATAAATCATAAGTTCAATTTTAGAATATGATGTCATGGTGTATGTTATTTGATGACACAATTTTGATTGACGAGACTCATGATAAAATTAACGTTAAGTTGGAGGTTTGATAGACTCGGTGTCTAAAGGATTCAAGTTGAGTAAGGTCAAGACAACATACTTCCAATGCAAATTCAGTGATGTCATAAATAAGGTTGACGCTGAAGTGAGACTTGATACACAATATCACCAACCATATTGGTGTTGGGTGGATGAAGTGGAGGCTCGCATCCAGAGTCTTAGGTGATAAGAATGTTCCATCAAAATTTAAAGGAAAGTTCTGCAGAGTGATAGTTAGCTATGTTGCATGTGGTGAAATATTTGTAAGTTAAGAACTCTCACATTTAGAAGATGAAAGTTGAATAAAATGAAAATGTTAAGATGGATATGTGGACATATTCGGAGAGATATGATTAGAATGAGGATATATGAGACAAGGTGGAAGTGGCTTCAGTGGATCACAAGATGCGAAAAGTTAGCTGAGATGGTTTGGACATGTAGAGAGGGGATGCACGAATGCTCCAACGCGAAGGTTTGAGAGGTTGACTATGGATGATTTCACGAGAGGTAGAGGTAGACCGAAAAGTATTAGGCTAAATATGATGCAATTTCAGTTTACCGAAGACATAGCCTTAGATAGAAGGGTAAGTAAGATACAAATTATGATAACAGATTAATAGGTAGTAGTGTGTTGTCTTGTTGTATGTTCATATTAGTAGTCAAATATTGTTTATGTAGCTTTCTATTTACTATTTGTTGATTCTCTATACCTTGATTATCATATTATTTTGTTGTAATTTTTGTACCGTTAATATTTGATTTTTTGTTATTATCCTTTGTTTCTTGTACTTTTTAGCTGTTTTTTCTTGAGTGAAGGAACAACTGTGATAAGAAGTTTAGAACCCACAAAAATTTTCTAAACTTATATCTTGTGAGTAAGATACTACACAACTTATACTGACAAGGTAAAAATTAGGTCATAATTTGATCCATAAATTATCATGCAAAAATCAATTTGAGGGATAAAAACTAAATAGTAAATATCACCCAAAATAGGGTCAATAATGCAAAACTTGAACATATTTTAAAGACATAATTTTCAAAATATACGACCAAACTCTAATAAAGATAAAAAGAATGTATTTAATTTTAGAGGTAATTATTCAATATCACTAGAAATAGGGGAAATTTGTGCAAAAAGTTTGAAAACTTCTAACATAAATACAATAATAAATATTCATGAAGTTAGTCAAGTTACGCAAAGTTCATTCAAACATCGTAATTATCAAAAACAAAAAAAACAAAATTTTCAAAAATGGTCAAATTGTCTAGGGAGGATAAAAAAACAATTGGAGGGGTAAAAATTACTACATTAGTCCATTTTAATTGTCATAATTTCCTTTTTAGAGTTAAATTATAAAAAAATTAACTAACATTTTACAATGCATTTTTTCATCATATTGATATGCAAAAAAATTTGCAATTTACAGTACTTTTTGTATAGTTTTTGACTATCTAAATTTTTTGTTTAAAATATTGAATTAATATAATATAATTTAATTTTGAAAATTAGTCAAATTGACTTTTGAAAAACGTAACATACAAAATAAAAGTGGACGGAGGAAATATATATCACTCAAAACAAAAGTAGTTATTGCAAAAACTTTGTAATTTTTTTTGAAATATATAGTCAAACATAATTAAACCTAAATTTAATGATAATACCCTAAAACTAAAATTAGCAAATAAAACTCTTCTTTTTTCCCCTTTCTCCTTTT
>JAJOOO010001557.1:0-26144 GCA_029582685.1 Solanum piurae | reverse complement strand
AGAAGAAGAAACCTACTGCTAATTATATAATATATATAATATATAAGAATAAGAAGTAAAATGAAAAGAAATAGAAGAAGAAACCTACTGCTAATTATATAATATATATAATATATAAGAATAAGAAGTAAAATGAAAAGAAATAGAAGAAGAAACCTACAAGTAATTATATAATATACGGAAAAGGGTTAAAAATATTCTTAAACTATTTGAAAAGGTCTAAAAATATCCCTCATTCATCTATTGGGCTAAAAATACCCCTCCATCCACCTTTTTGGTTCATCTCTACCCTTAAAACTAACCGTCACTTTTTAAAAAATTATTATTATTATTATTTGTTATATGTCATTTTCTTATTAGATAAATTAAATCTCAACCCATTTAATTTTCTCCTACCCACCCATTGTAGTGAACATGACCCAAACCCAATTAGAAGACCCATTAAAAAATAAATTGATTGAATCTTTTTCCCCTAACCCCAAGCCTCTTTCTTCTTCCCTCTTCTCTTATTCAAAAATTTTAAGATAATATTCAATCAAATAATACAATTTCCGCTACAATACTAACTTGAAGTTGAAGGATTCAAGGAGTATTGATTTCGGCAGTCTTCTTTCCATCGCGTAAAAAAACCACACCAAAATCTACCAAAATTGCACCTAAACTATAACAAAACAGAAGCAAACCTGCACCTATATTCTACCAAAATCTAAATCAAAACTGTAAAAAACAGAGGCAAAAAGGCAATGAAAATGCACCATAATGAGATTAAAAACTGGACCAAAATTTGATGATAAACATCACCAAAACTAGTCCAAAAACAAAAATAAAAGTGGTTCAAATTTACTTTATTAACGATGGAATATATTACAATGAAATTTACGAATTATTCCAACTCCTTAAACGTAAGAACATTAACCAAACTAAACACAATTTCACTATCATACCAACAATAATTATAATTACAATTAAGAACATTACACTAACTAGACACCATCAACAATTTTTCATATCATACACTTATCTAGATTGCACTAGACATTGTATCATTTGATTGAAAGTAGTCTTGAAATTTTTGAATAAGAAAAGAGGGAAGAAGAAAGAGGCTTGGGGTTAGGGGAGAAAGATTCAATCAATTTATTTTTTAATGGGTCTTCTAATTGGGTTTGGGTCATGTTCACTACAATGGGTGGGTAGGAGAAAATTAAATGGGTTGAGATTTAATTTATCCAATAAGAAAATGACATGTAACAAATAATAATAATAATATTTTTTTAAAAAGTGACTGTTAGTTTCAAGGGTAGAGATGCACCAAAAAGGTGGATGGAGGGAATTTTTAACCCAATAGATGAATGAGAGGTATTTTTAGACCCTTTCAAATAGTTTAAGAGTATTTTTTACCCTAATCCGTATAATATATAAGAATAAAAAGTAAAAAGAAAAGAATCTTAAGAAGAAACGTACACAAATAGAACCCTAACAGAGCTTCAAATCCTGCAAAGTAGAACAAATTAACTGAACAACTCTTCTTCAAATCCCGTAAACGAAGGATGCACTACTTCACGTCTCTTCATCATGCTCCCAAAATTCGAACTATTTATTGCAGTTTATAGAAGCTTGAAATCACAAATCGTTACTTCCTTCTTCAGTTAAGGTAAGAAGTTCTCCTAAACCTAATTCACTTATATAAAGAGGTATTGTTGAAAAACTAGTTTTTCATATGATTTTGTTACATATGAGAAAGAAATTCACACAGAATCAATATTTTTTCTTGAAGATACCCTGCTTTTCTTAAAGCTTGAGATTGAAACTTGTTATTTTGTTCATCAGAAAGAAGTTGGAATCATTTTGGGATTTTCTCTGTGTGCTGCCAAATTGAAGACAAGCCAGTGAGCAAATCAGAAAGTTTGCCAGGCGCACCTCTGTTTATGTACTGCAATTTTTTTTATTGTGTTTTACATTGCCTTAAAGATCTGGCGCAAGCATCACCTTCTTCTCAAGGTGACTCTTTTAGTTTCACAAGTTGCTTTCTTGAACTTTTGTTTCAATTTTGGTGACCGTTTTAGTTTTAGATGTTGTTTCGTTGCAATTGGTGATAGTTTCATGTTCGGCTTTATGTAGTTACTGTCCTGTTATATTTTTTTCTTGAAATTCCTTCTGCTGTTTAGAGCATATCATATCTACAAAAAGTATATAGATACTTGTGATTTGATGAGTTTAATGTGCCTTATACTTTTCGATGGAAATATGTTAAGGAAGGAAATAACTACAGGACTCGTCTTATTCGAGTATCTATGACAAACACTTTAGCTGATGACTCGGATGATTCTAGTGCCTCCGTAAGTGACAATCTGCGATTTATCCAAGTTGTTTTAGCCCACTGCTTCATTTTTTCACCTTCTGCTTTTCTGTTTTGTTGCACGATCTGCATACCCACCTTCTACTTCCAAGGGTGGAGCTTGAGCACTTCAATTGCTCTTCAATAGAGTCCATCTTGAATCAGAAGCGAATTTCTGGCTGATTTTGTGTTGGACTTTGGTGACTAAATAGTGTTAGTCTGTATAATGCATGTGCTTCTATATTATTTTTTTCATCCCTTATAGAAATCACATAATTTTTTTAGACTTGACTAAATGGAAGGGAAATTTATGTTTGTATTAGAAAAATACAATTTTTTTCTCTTAGTTAAATGGTGATATTGAACCCTTCTTAGATTAGATATTTGTGGTGTGGTTAAATTTGAATTTCATTTACTTGATTACTAACTAATTTATAAATTATTAAGTACTAAAAGAAGTGTTTTATAATTGTTTTGTTAGATAGGAAGCATGAGTTCCATTAGAGTTGATCGTATGTGGATGTATAAGAGACTAGTGCCAAGTCGAACAACAGTCACTTCTGAATTTATAGAAGGTGTGCGTGGATTTATAGAGTTTGCATTAAAGCAACCTGATTTTGTTTCTAATGGAAGTATAAGGTGCCCTTGTTCAAAATGTAAAAACAGTAGTGGGTTTCTTGAACCTCATGATATTAGATTTAATTTATACAAGCATGGTTTCATACCCAACTATCATCAATGGGAATCACATGGGGAGTCTTTTGTACCAATTTCTAGGCCTCAACCTAGTACCAATACAAGTGATGAAATAGGTGCTAATAGAACACCAATAAATCCATATCGTACTATGGTCTTGGATGCAGCTGGTCCGAGTTTCAACTTAGACAGTGATGCATTTGATATGGATGTTGATGAAGAAGAACCTCCTAATCAAAATGCTCAAGAATTTTTTGAAATGTTGAAAGCTGTTGAAGAGCCATTGTTTGAGGGATTTTTGTTTTCCCCTATCAGCAGTGTGCAGGTTGTTGAACATTAAGTCTGAGTCTAACATGAGTGACAATTGCTATAATCAAATTTTGCTATTTTTGAAGGAGCTCTTACCTGAAGATGCAAAATTACCTGATGATTACTATAGGACTAAACAAATGGTTGCAAAACTTGTGCTAGGATATGAAAAGATAGATGTATGTCAGACAGGTCGTATCCTATATTACAAGGATAATAAAGACAAAAGAGATTGTCCAAAGTGTGGTAAACCACACTACAAACCTAAGAGAAGAGGCAGTGGAAGGCAAAAAGATGTTCCATATAAAGTACTGCGTTACTTTCCTATAACTCCGAGATTGCAGAGATTATATATGTCAACAAAGACAGCTGAACATATGACATGGCACTGAAAATACCGTTGAGAACCTAGGGTAATGAGTCATCCAAGTGATGGAGAGGCATGGAAGAAGTTCAATCAGTGTCATCCTAACTTTGCAAGCGAACCTCGAAATATAAGACTTGGACTCGCAGTTGATGGATTAAGTCCTTATGGGCAGATGGCCCATCTTTATTCTTGTTGGCCAGTAATCATTACATCGTACAATCTGCCACCCGAAATGTGCATGACTAGCCCTTATATGTTCTTAAGTCTTCTCATTCCTGGTCTAAAGAGCCCTGGAAAGAATATAGATATATATTTAGAACCTTTTATTGATGAATTAAAGCAATTATGGGTTGATGGGGTTGAAACTTATGATTCTCATAAGAAACATAATTTTCAACTGCGAGCTTCACTCATGTGGACTATTAATGATTTCCCAGCTTATGGAATGTTGTCTGGTTGGAACACACACGGTCTATTAGCATGCCCTTGTTGTATGGGTAAAAGTAAGGCATTTTACTTAAAACATGGGAGAAAAGGTTCATTCTTTGATTGACATAGTAAATTTTTGCCTATGGGTCATCCATTTCGACGGGATAGAAAGTCATTGTTAAGAGAAAGGGTTGAGAACTCTACTCATCCTCTTAGGTTGTCTGGTGAAGAAGTTTGGAAAAAAATTTGTACCTTACCAAAAGTGTGTGATCATCACGTCTCCGGTAAGTTGCCAGGGTTTGGGGATTCACATAATTGGACAAAACAAAGCATTTTTTGGGAATTGCCATATTGGAGTACAAATATTATTAGGCATAATCTTGATGTGATGCATATTGAGAAAAATGTGTTTGATAATATATTCAACACAATAATGGATCTAACGAATAAAACAAAAGACAATTTAAATGCTAGAAGGGATGATAAAATTGTTGCAATCGTCTAGAGCTTGAATTGTTGGAGCATGAAGGAAATTTTTTAAAGCCAAAGGCAGCCTATTCATTGACAAAAGAACAAAGAAAGTTGATATGTGAATGGTTGAAAAGATTAAGGTTTCCAGATGGTTATGCTTCAAATTTGTCTTGATGTGTAGACATGGAAGATTGTAAATTATCAAGGATGAAGAGTCATGATTGTCATGTATTTCTAGAAAGGTTGCTACCAATTGCATTTCGAGATCTTTTGCCAGAGCCAATTTGGAATGCCTTAACAGAGATAAGTTTATTTTTTAATGGTTTATGCGCAAATGTGTTAAAAGTAGAAGATCTCCGGAAGCTTGAGAAAAGCATAAAGGTTACAAGAGAGAGGCGTACCCTCCCATCAGGAGGTTTCTAAGTCTATCTTCTCGCCTCATTTCCCCGTGACAGTGAACAGAAAACATTAGCCATCTTCACTGTTATCCATGTTTGTAGTTTCCTCTAATGGGTACCAACTTTGTGTATGATAAACCACTTTTCTAGTTATCCACGCCAATTGAAGTGATTATCCTTTCTGGAATGTCACAACACTCTTCTTGGAACTTTGTTTGCTTTTCCTTCCTTTGTTTCTGATGTTGTATGCTTATTGCTTTGTGAGGTTCCTTATTTTGATCATGTTTGTTCATATCATGTGTACCATTTACATGTGTAGGAGGCATGTATCTTTGTTTAGCCCTGGTCTAGGGATCCACTTTTGCACCTGATTTCTCCTGCCTCGTCTTGGCGAAACAATTTTCTGTTGACCCCTCCTATTTGGAGGCTGAATGTGTCTACCATCATCAAAGTTGCATATATGACCAATCTTTTACATTTCTTACATAATATGGGTTTCCAGTCATAGTTAATATTTTGAACAAACGTCCTTCCTATAGGATCAACAATTTCAACCTCTTCTGGCAAACCTTGTGTTACATTTATTTTCACTAAGACTCTGGTATATGATACTCTTTGTTGTTTAGGATACTCTTTTTTGTTTAGCAGTACACACATCCGCAAAGAGTTGTTTCTCTAGTCGACTAGTAATTTTACTAAGAGTTTTCGCACCCCAATAGTTCAGGTCCAGTGAAAAGGACTTCATCTCTTTCGTTTTGGTTTTGGAATTTCACTTTGTAGCAGCCTGTATCGTGGTAATATAACTCAGGTACAAAAATAAAATTTTAGCACCCATCCGTAACCATTCGAGGACCTTTTTGAAGTGCTTTTCTCAGCTCATGCACGACATTATCCTTCATCCAGCGACTCTTAACACTTCCAACGTAAATATAGCAACTAAAACCAACACCAGCACTATTTATTGCCCCCTTCGTACCTAATCCTTTATCCAAGAATTTTATTCGAAGACCAGCACCTCAAAGAGAATTTCCCTACATGATTTCCCCGGCTCTCACCGCATCCATAATGTTTTGGTATTCAACCAAAGCAAAACCTTTGAATGCAAAGAATGCAAATTGATTTACTACTGGACCAAACATCTCAAACTTATGTCTGACAAGACCTTCAGATGCATCAGGGACTAAAGGCCCCAACCATAGTTGTTTTGAAGCGAAAAAGATGTTTGTTGCAGCTGAGTCTGCATCAGTATACCAAATCCCTTGATTTGCGGAAGAATGAGACAATGGTAACTGCTGCATAGGTGACTCCATGGAACAACTCATACTTTCTGCTGATGATCTTGATGCTGGTAGAGGAAGGTCCATATTAAGAATTTGGTGGTTCTCCATCATGACATGGTGTCCTCCATCAGATGAACTATTTCTCAAATTTGATGGTGTTCTAGCAATAGGTGAAATAATATGTTGGTTATAGACCTCCATATGCACAGAAGGCCTAGTATTCGTAAAATCTCCGGACTAATTAGAATAAAAAACTACAGACCTACGCTCACCACTATTAGTATTTGAACTCATACTAGAGCGGTGAGTTGATCCCAGAGGAACTGTTGGGCTTCCAGTAACTTCATGTAGGAGAAAGTAGGTGCTTCACAATGTATACATCACTAGAGCATTATTCCAGTGGTGGAAGTACAGTTCAACATGAACAAGTTGTTCCAAACTTCTTCCCATCTGTATATTTCTTATTGAACTCATTATATTTTGTTAAGTTCGACTCTTATTCCACCTTAAGGTTTGAATAAGGAACGTTGTATGGTTTCAATAGAGCATTTAGGAAAGATGTTCTTGTATTAGTTCAAATATATATTTCATTGTTTACTTCATCAATTAGAGTATTCTATTCCTTTAATTATATAAGTTTATTTCTTGTTGTCCATTCATTCTATTACAGAATAAATTTGAGTACTTTCATAGCACCTTTTGCAACTTGATATCTTTGTTATACAATGTAATAGCTAATCACTTTATTCTTTTTTAGAATACATTTACAAATACAATTAAGGATAAGGTGGGTGAGACTTCAACATTAAGGAATGAAGATGGTCTTGAAGTAGATGACGGAGACATGGAGAGAAACATGACCACAAATGGAGAAGATGAAGGAGAAAAAACTAGTGAAGATGATGTGAATTTATTGAAAACAGTTTCGAAGGAGCAATTACTGAAAACTTGGATGGAAACAGTTGGTGGAACTAAAAAAGGAAAAATATATGGGCTTGGTTCTAGAAATTATTTGCTGGCAGATTCAAACAATTCTAATTGTGCATCCTCTACTGCTCAGAATCCTTCAAATATTCCTACTCAACAAATATTTGAAACACCTAGATTTCAACAACTTCTTGACCGCGTGTTGGAGCAACGGATGACAAATATGCAAGAGCATGTGCAAATGGGTATTCGGGAAAATATGGAAGCTCAAGTAACTATTGCGGCTCGTGCCGCTGTGGCTCGGATGCTTGGTTTTACTCCTCAACCACCACTAGATGGATCTGGTTCTACCCCAAATGTGCCTTCAGATAATTTATGTTACTGTTTTTATGTTTTAAGACATGTTTTAGCTAGTAAACATGTACTTCACTATTCAAGGATTGATGATATTATAGTTGTGCTTATTTTGAAAAATTGATTAGATTTAACTATGTTTTTCATCTTGTGTCAAATATAGAAAATTATATTTGTATTTCGTCATACAATTTCTAGCCAGATTTATCTAGAAAATATCCCTAGCTATTTTTAGCTAGTCGTTTAGCAAAGAAAATTTTTCAAGCAAAATTTGAAAAATAGCTAGAGAATTTGTAAGTTTAGATAGGGTAATTCCTTGCTAAGTCTTAGTAAAGTCAACATTTACCAAGCAAATTTTGCTATGAGTTTAGCTAGTATACATCGTAGCAAAATATTTGCTACGGAAAGAGCCTAGCAGAGATATCTTAGCTAAATTAGCTAGGAATGACATAATTTGCTAGCTAAAAATTAGCTAAGAGCTTATTAGCTTTGAAGGTCGGTTAGGGTCATTTTCCTAGCTAAATTGACATTAGCTAGGGATTTTATCACTTTAGCTAGGATTTGCGTCTGTAGCTAAACGACTGTTTTCTTGTAGTTTTAACGGATTTAGTCCTTTAACTATTCAAAAACTTATCAACTTTGGTCCCTTAACTATACACTTACCGGTTTTAGTCTCTTAACTATAAACTTACCAATTTTAGTCCTTTAAGTATTCAAAAACTTATCAGATTTGGTCTTTGTCAATTTTTAATACAAATAGCTTAGGTTTATATTAACCGAAATCTTCGTGAAATTAAATCTATAACCCATTTTTTAAAGTTGTTTCTCTATCCCCGCCCTTTTTTCTTCAAACTACTATTATGAAAAGAACCATAACATCAACGATTCAAAATAAAATTAATGAGGAAAGAAGATATAAGTCCTAGTTTTATTCAATGGAGGATAAAATTAAACATATAATTGTTGTTAATGACTTGAATATGCTAATCAGTGTTGATTTTATTTAATTTACTCAAATTTCTTCACGTAAAATAAAATGAATAGAATAATAAAATTGATCTATTTTAAAAAAATTGCAAATCTACCACTTAATAAATTTCAATTTCTGAAAAATTAAACAAATTTCATTCAATAAAGTCGTTGGAGTACAAATTTTGGATTTAACGGGTAATAATTTTTTTCTTTTTATAATAAAGTTTAGCATAGTCATTAGTAGCAATAATATGCTTCATTTTATCCTTTGTTGAATAAAATTATGACTTTCTTTCCTTGTGAATTTTATTTTAAATCGTTGAAGTTAAGGTTCTTCGCATAAGGTTAATTTGAAGAAAAAATAGCGGAGAGAGAGAAACAACAAAAAAAGTTGCTAAAGGATTTAATTTCTTGAGGCATGGATTCCGTTAATATAAACCTAAGCTATTTGTATTAAGAAAATGGACAAAGACCAAACCTGTTAAGTTTTTTGAATACTTAAAGGACTAAAATCGGTAAGTTTATAGTTAAGAGACTAAAACTGATAAGTGTATAGTTAAAAGATCAAAGTTGATAAGTTTTTGAATAGTTAAAGGACTAGATCCATTAAGTGTATAGTTAAGATACCATTTTAGACTTACTCCTATAGTTAAGGGACTATTTATGTCATTTTCTCGGTTTTGCTACATAGTTATCGATAAATTTTGTGCTAAGAAATTTTGCGGTACATAGTTGATCAAATATTGATGTAAATCATTTTTATGGTATACTAAACACTAACTTTATACCACAACGTATATCATTCCATAAATATTGATATTTCATATAGTGATTTAAAATTAATATTTTTTATATAGAAAATGGTACAAGATTATATTATGATTGCTCATTATCAGTCCCTAATAATCAATATGATAGAATGTAATAATTATGTGATAAAATCTAGAGAATAGATAATAAAATCGTCATCTATAGTAAGAAATAAGCGTTATCATCCTAATGATCCATGAGAATCCAAGATTCGTCTTTATGTTGAACTATTCCCTTATTCTTTTCGATCCACCAGGCTAATGGCACACTATATTCATTCTTCAATGCATCGTCTACTTTATTCACAAGAGCAATATCTCGATTTATTTCCTACGTGAACTCTCTGTTTGCCTCTTGAGTTCTAGGAATTCCATCCAAATATCAAGAATATGATCATTTATGAGGAGACACAATATTTAAAAATGGGACTTGCTGACACCCAATTTTGACCTTCCAGAATTTGATTATTTTTCAAGTTTCTTAAATTTCAAACAATTTTAAATAATTATTTTCGAATATCAAATAATACTTTTAAAATTATTTTCAAGGCAATTTTGCCATTTTCCCTATAAAACGAATGAACCCAAGAGCGACCCGAACCCAGTGACTTTGCAGCTGCGTCGTCCTCTCCCTCTATCCCTTACCCTCTCCATACAAGAAGATTCTCGAATCGGGACAGGTGGAGCGATTTCACAGCTTCTTCGTACTACTCAAGAATCAAATGATCCTCCATTCAATTCCGTTCGAATTAGTATAATTCCAAAATTTTCAGGGTTCCCACATCGATTTAGGGCACTATTTTTCTCATAATCTCAGGCCCATATAAACCCTACTCATTGATTCTGTTAAAGGGGATTTTCGCCTAAAAAAACGAAAGAAAAGGCTTCTGGACCTGAATTTTTCGGAATCAGGAAGCTTAGTTGAACTTTTCATTCTAGTGGATTCGGAGTTTTCCTCTCAGGCGAGGTGGAGTCGCTTTCTTTGCTTGTCGTCTTAGTTAGCTGGTAATATTTCTGTCTGAAATCTCTTTGCTAAAAAAGAAAAGAGACTGTGCAGCAGGGGTTTACACACAGGAAATGTTATATTTGATGGGGGATATAACATGAACATCCCGTAGTTTAAGTATTGAGTTGATAAATCGTGGATAGTTAAGATGGGTTATTAACTCTTGTATGTGTGCTGCCGAGTTTGTGGAGAAGCTAGGTTCATAGATTTCTTTTTAATTAATAATCCATATAAGCTGAAGATGGAGAATATGGTGTATGCGGAGGAGCTTGTGAGGGAGTTTCTAGTATTCAGAGGCTTTACAAACACTCTGCAGGCTTTTGTCAAAGAGTTGGGAACTGATATTGGCAAAGGATTTCAAGTTGATAAGATATTAGATTTAATTTTCTCCATTTATATCCCCAAATTCCAAGCTGAAAACCTCATTCAACTCCTTCGCTTTTTCAACAACTGCTTTTCTTCTCACGAGACACATCTTATTTCTGTCATATCTGAGTTGGATAACTCTATTATACGCTATTATATCATTCATGCCATACAAGCTGGCAGAAAGGATAAAGTCATAGAGTTGTTTGACATACATGGCACTGAATTGCTGCAAAAAGACCAACATTGGGCATCCTGGTTTGGTCAGTACTATCTATCTCTTTTAGTTATCTATTAAAATTAAATGATGAAATTTTCTTGACGTCTAATCATTTCATGCAGCAATTCCATATATTAAAGCTCCTCAATCCGAACCCCAGTTTCGGGTATACTTTTCTAAGGAGTGGTCCAATGCATTGCATCTATCTCTTAGAAATTTTCTCACCAAGATGTTTAATGGCACTCATATCCTTAACTATATATTCTCACATTTTATTATTCCTAGTAATCACTTAAATATTCTTGCTGTCAATCATGCAAATTAATTTCAAGCAGTTGCCCTACAAGTGAGATTATTTATGCTTCTTTGGTGTTTAGAGGAGACCATCTTTTACATTTAGTTTCTGGTGCTTTACTGCCAGACATATGGGGAAAACAAAGATGCTAAGGCCTTTACCAATTTTGTTGAGGGAATCAGTTTATAGTAAAAGAAGATAAATGTCTGTATGTCTCCTATGACGATCAATTATATGTTTGAAGGTATTTAATGTTTTCTTGAAAATATGTGCCCATTAGATTGTAGTAAAAGCAAATACACATTGCATTTCACCATATGATAATAAGCTAAATGTAAATAATGAGAAAAGAATGAGATGTTTGGAATGAATTACTTGATTATTCCCTCAAGCATGTTGTGGTTCAAATATTGTTTACGCCTAAAGAGGAACAAAATGTAATCCTAAAAAGGAAAGGAAAGTGTTTCCTATTTGTAGTTACACAATTATAAGAATTCTTAACCTTTTCCATTTTTACAAAGAATGGGCTCTTCTAAATGTTTAACATTTTCTTAATTCTTAATACCCCCCTCAAGTTGGGGCATACACATTATATGCTCTTGACTTGCCTCAAATATACTCAATTCTGGAGCAGTGGATTGACTTTGTAACTATATTTGCCAACTGGATCATTCAAGTTGATAAAACCTGTAGCAATGCACCCCAACTCTTTTGTCGGATGAAATGACAAAATGTTTCTATTTACTTCATTCTCTCATGAAACACTAAGCTTAAAACATTGTGTATTGCAGATTGCCATAGATCAGTTGCATTAGTGCAAAATCCTTAAAAAAGTTGCTTTAGTCATATAAGGCCACATGTAGCCAAAATCATTGCTTGATAATCTGCCTTTGCAATTGATCCAGCTATTGCGTGTGTTTGCTTTTCCAAGATGCCGATTTTCTCTAATTAAAACATAGTTTTCCTTTAGTAGATAGTCTATCTTAAGAAGATCCTGCTTAGTTTGCATTTGAGTTTCCAATGTATTTGTTTTGCTCTTATCCTCATATAATAAGGCTTGTCCAAGTTAACTTTGATATACCTAAAATTGTGAATTGAAGCATTTCATGACTGTCACAAGGAGCTTGGAGAAATTGGCTAATAACACTGATAAAAAATGAGATGTCTCGTCATGATTGTAATATAATTGAGCTTGTCAACTAATCTTCGATTATGATTAGGTTCCTCTAGGGCTCCCACTGTCTAGGATGAAACTTAACATTTGATTCCATTGGAGCATCAATAGGTTTACAATTTAATGTGCTAGTGTTTTCCATTATGTTCAAATCATACCTCTTAAAATGAAAATCCTAGTGCTGAATAATGCCAATGCTTAGGAAGTATCTTCATTTAATCAGATTTTTGGTTTGAGATTGGTTTCGAAGTGACTAATTAGATACTATTTAGGTTGAGTGATGCCTTCATCATTGCCTTTATGACAATGCCATGAGCGTAAACAATCTAGAGTATGCTACTCTGATTTTTCCATTATGAGAATGTTTATAGAACATAGAGTGGTCAACTTCACTATGAACCATGCCAAACTCTTGATCATTAGTGCTAAACAACCACAAATGACTAATCCTTAATTTTCGTGGAATCCTTCGACGGACTTTTTTAGAAACCTTTGGTAAAATGCTCGCCCATAACCCAACATATAAAGTACATTACATAGTCCAAGGATTGACGACTTACCCACTCAGTGACTTTGGCACTCAACTTTCTCACAAAAAGGGCCCTTAACCAAAGTAAATGATTACTTTGTTCTAAATTCAATTTGAACTATTGATTTACGTTATTGGAAATTACTACTAGGTTTACGATGAATCCATTGCTCAAGACTATACAAAGATTGACGTAGTCGACACACAAACTCAAACTTCTTGTGAGCAAAAAACTTTGAGGTTGCTACATGTTGACATCTTCAACAAGGTCGTCGTGATAAAAACAAATTTGATATTCAACTAATAAAGGAGCTAAAGAGACATGACTGCGATGGAAATAAGTAGACAAATATATACAATCTTCATTATCGTAGAAATAATGTCACTATAATCAAGGCCGTTAATTTGAGTAGATCCGTTTCTACCCATCTAGCTTTGAAACCATCAACCTCCACTTTGATATAAATTTCAACAACATCTAACGACTGCTTCGTGCGGTGGTAAAAGAACTATTCCCAAGTACCATTATCTTTAAGACTATCATTACATTGATCATAGCCTGACACCAACTTGGATGAGCCATCATGCCCTGCCATTGTCTTTGGTATTTTGATAGTCTATAAATTGATAATAAAGGCATGGTATGAAGGCGACAAAGTGTAATAACACAGGAGATTATAAACAAGATAAATATTGTGAGTAGTCTGAATGCTTTTTCTAAGAGCAATAGGAAGATCTATTTTATTTGATGAGTGCTCAACCCAAGTAGGGGGTGTTGTTGAAGTATGAGTCACTCGTCAAACATTGTTTGCATGTATCATGAACAGTAACACCAACTAGATTGGCTAGTGGAGGGTTTGGTCGAGGTCGTCTAGAGTAGAGTTGAAGAGGAAAGGGGATGAGCTGTAATGGGAAGAGTTGGTGCAAGAAGAATGATGGAGATGACATTTTGATTTAGCTAATTTGATTGACGATGATGTTACACACTGTATTGGAGTGAGGTGGATGAAATGGAGGCTTACATCCGGTGTCTATTGTGATAAGAATGTACCACCAATACGTAAAGGTAAGTTTTATAAAGTGGTTAGACTAGCTATGTGGTATAGTGTTGGTCGGTCAAGAACTCAAACTTCCCAAAGATGAAAGTAGAAGAAACGAAAATATTGAGATAGATGTGTGGGCATACTAGGAGAGATATTCGAGACAAGGTGAGAGTGGCTGCTATGGTTGACAACATGAAAGAAGCAAGAGTAAGATGGTTCAGGCATTTAAAGAGATGTGAGAGGTTGACCATGGTGGGTTTGTGAAGAGGTAGAGGTAGACTGAAGAAGCATTGAAAGAGGTGATTAAACTAGAAATGACATACATGCAGCTTATTGAGGACATGACCCTAGATAAATGGATATGGAGGTCGAGGATCAAGGTAGAAGGTTAGTAAAGAGTCGAACATTGTCTTGTTTTCCTTATAAGTATTATTATTATTATTATTACTCTCCTATTATCTTATTCTTTAGTTTTTCTTTATTTATTGTTTCCTTTGCTTTGTTATCATATTATTTGTTGTTACTACTCTCTTTGATAAGATTTCAAATGAGGACATCTGGGTCAAGGTGGAGTGGGTTCGGTGGAGGACAAAATGTAGAAACGAGACTGAAATGGTTTAGGCATGTGAAAAGAAGATGTCCAGATGTCCTAGTGTGGAGTTGTGAGACAAGGCTTATGGATGGTTTTATGAGAGGTAGAGATATACCGAAGACAGCTTGGGAGAGGTTATTAGACAAGATATGATGCCACTTCAGCTTACTAAGGACATGGCCTTAGGTAAGAGGTTGTGGAGAACACGAATTGGGGTAGAGGGCTAGTACGTAGTAGTGCGTTGTCTTGTTATCTGTCTATACTAGTAGTTGTAGTATTGCTCTTGTAGTTTTTGGTCCTTTGATTTCTGTTATTATTTGTTGTCTTGTCCTTTGACTATCATATTATGTTGTTGTAGTGATTGTCCTATTACTATCTGCTATTTCTTGAACTTTTGCTGCTTTGTTTTTTGGATTGCTTTGGACTTCTTTTTTTGAGCCGAGGGTCTATTGGGAACAATCTCTCTACCTGGGTAGAGGTAAGGTCTGCGTACCCTCAACCCTTCCCAAACTTCACTTTGTGGGATTATACTAGGTATGTTGTTGCTGTAGCTACTTTCATCATGGCTTTTTCACTATAGATTGTGAGAAATATAGGAAAAAAATATTATTGAATTTTGTATCTACATTATTACATAGAGATCCTATTTATAAACACTACAATACAATCCTTTACTAAGTAGGATTTTATTTACTATTCTTATTCCTATTCCATTCCTATGCTTATTCCTATTCTAAATAGGATTGTATATTTCTATTCCAATTTTATCACTCCCCCTTAAGCTGGTGCATACAAGTCACATGTACCCAGCTTGTTACAAATATAATTAATACAAGGACTGATGAGGAGCTTGGTGGTATATCTGCAGGTTGATCACTCAACTTCACAAAATTGACCGTCAATTTCAATGTGCTTCTTCTCATGAAATACTAGATTTGATGCATAATGTTAGTGAATCTCAATGTGCTTGGCCTTCTCATGAATAAATACTAGATTAGATATAGTTCCTCAAAAAGAAAATTAGATTTGATGTATAATGTCGATAAAATACAGAGTGATAAGTTCGTTGAGAAAACTGTTTCAGACCATAGAGTGACTTGCACAATCAACATATAAGTGCAGTAGACTCTCCCTGAGCAATAAAATCAGGTGCTTGCTCCATATAGACTTCTTCATTGAGATCACCATGGAGAAAAACGTTCTTAGCCTCCAACTGATTAATGTCACAATATGTGAAATAAAATTATATGGGTACAAACGAAATGATGGCACGACCCTTTTGAGAAAGAGAATTATATGAGTAGGGTCAGATTAATGGCAGGACTCTTTTGAAAAGGAGAAATTATATGGGTAGGGTCGGAATGATGACACAACCCTATGCAAATCAGATTTGAGGAGTCATGAGAAAGGCGAATGGAACTACTCAAACAAATATGAGGAGTCATCGAAAAGACACACGGTGCTATGCAACTCAAATATGAGAAAGCAGTTCAAAAAAATCCACGGTACTACACAAATTAAATATGAAAAATAGTTTGCAGAGATGCACGGTGCTATGCAAATCAGATCTATATAAAAGTAGTCACCGGAAAGATGGCACAGTGCTACATAAATTAATTATGAAAATGTAGCCATCGGAAGGATGGCACGGTGCTACACATATAAGATATGAGAAACTAGTCATCGGAATGATGGCACAGTGCTACACAAATAAGATATGAGAAAGTAGTCACTAGAATGATGGCATAGTGCTATACAAATTAATTATGAAAAAAGTAGTCACCAGAAAGATGGCATGGTGCTACACAAATTAAATATGAAAAAAGTAGTCACCGGAAAGATTGCATGATGCTACACAAATTACATATGAAAAAAGTAGTCACCAGAAAGATGGTATGGTGCTACACAAATTAAATATGAAAAAAGTAGTTACCGGAAAGATTGCATGATGCTACACAAATTACATATGAAAAAAGTAGTCACCGAAAAGATAACACGGTGCTACACATATTAGATATAAGAAAGTAGTCACGAAAAGATACACGATGGCCCAACTATTGCTAATATAATCATTAGCCATACATGTGACTTATATGGGTAATGACCGCCCGTCGGCAATAGAAACTCTTTGATTCTCTACCAAGATCGTAGAGGCTCTGATACCATGTGTGAAATATAGGAGCAAAATATAATCATTAGCCATACGGGTGGCATATATGGGTGATGGCCGCCTGCCGGCAATAGAAACTCTTTGATTCTCTATCAAGATCGTAGAGGCTCTGATACCATGTGAGAAATATAGGAAAAAATACTATTGAATTGTTGTATCTACATTATTATATAGAGACCCTATTTATAGACACTACAATACAATTCTTTATTAAGTAGGATACTATTTACTATTCCTATACCCATTCCTATGACTATTCCTATTCTAAATAGGATTGTATATATCTATTCCAATTCTAACATTATTCCTTTCTTATACCATCTTTGAAATGGTTTATTTGTATTGAGGGCCTATCGAAACCAACCTCTCTACCTTCACAAGGTAGGGTTAAGGTTAGTGTACACACCACCCTCCCTAGACGACACTTGTGGGATTACATCAGGTATATTGTTATTGTTTGTGAAAAGTACGGAATGTCTCGAAAGATATACTTACTTATGTGTAACCCTTTGGGATGGCCTAGTAGTTTGGACTGAGGACTTTCATGTTGGAGGTCTCAAGTTCAAAACCCTTTGCCATCGAAAGTAAGGGGTGTGCCTTCTGGGTCGAGCTCGTTGTACTAGGCTTGCCTAGTGCGGGTTACCTCTCCTATGTGGTTTGCGAGCTATTGCATAGGAGCGGAGGTTTTACCCTGTGCGCACACAAAGGGTAGCGGCTGCAGATTTTCCTTGTCATAAAAAAAGAAGATATACATACTTATGTGTAGTAGGATCATATCCTTGTAAAGAAGAGTATAGTGGGCTCATACCCTTTCAGAGACGAGTATCCCAAGAAGATACATTTGATGGACTTTTGGTTGAAGTTTGTTATTTTGGAAGAAATGTTGGATGAAACAGGTACACCCAAATACCCTTGAAGAGAGGTGAAACGGTGGTTGATCCGAATAAACTATAGAATAAGGACTCTTCTACTACGGAATAGAAGAAGGCATGCGATTAATTAGGCAAACCGTTGAATAGAACATCACCTAAAAAAACAAAATAGAACATTAGCATGAATCAGTAGTGTACAAGATGTGTCCCGATCAAATGCCTATTTTTATGTACAACAACTCCATTTTTTCGAGGAGTATATGCACAAAATGACATCTGCATCATTTTCTATGTGCAGATGATTCTTTGGTGTTCGGTGATGCAAAAGAGGAGTAGTTAATGCATTTTAGAGTAATCCTAACTCTTTTTGAGGCAGCCCCTGACCTTCATGTAAACTGGAAAAAAGTTCTGTTTTTCCTTTTAATTGGGTGATTGATTTACAAAGACAGGCAAGCAATCTTGCACAATGCGAGCCTTTCCAACAACTTACTTAGGCATGCCACTGGGGTCTATAACCAAATCTTTAGACATTTGGAGGGGGGACTAGTCATAAGAAATTTAAAGCTGCACAATAAGACTACTTATGAAATGGCTGTGAAGATTTTGTAAGGAAGAGCAAGCATTATGGAAAGAGGTCATGACATAAAAGTATGGTATTGAGGGGTAGTGGGTCTCAAGGGCAGTGACAACACCATACAGGGTCAGTGTTTGGATGTCTATTAGGTTCTTTGGCCCCTTTTGGCTCCAAATATTGGGATTTTAGTAGGGAATGGAAGAAAGAGATCCTTCGGGAATGACAATTGGCTAGGACATGGTCCTTTGAGGGACAGTGTCATTGTTATGAGGGTTTTAAGTTTA
Organism: Solanum piurae; assembly: GCA_029582685.1. Lineage (NCBI taxonomy): Eukaryota > Viridiplantae > Streptophyta > Magnoliopsida > Solanales > Solanaceae > Solanum > Solanum piurae. The sequence continues at coordinate 7,672 of JAJOOO010001557.1, read as the reverse complement.
AATTCTCAAGTCACACTGGCAGATAGTTGGGATCAACAAGGGTGAAGTTTCAACTTCGAGAGACAACTTAATGACTGGGAGCTAGCTAAACTCACTGAAATTTTGAAAGCTCTTGATCATTTCAAGGGGACAACAGATGAGGAAGACAAACTTAAATGCAGGAAGCACAGTCTAGGCCAGTTTACAGTGAATTCAGCATATACTAGACTTAATCATCCTGATCAACAAGCTCATTTGCGGAGTTGGAAATCAGTATGGAAAGTGAAACTTCAATCTAAAGTAACCTATTTTGTGTGGTTAGTTGTCAGAGATGCTTGCCTAACATAAGAAATCTAAAGAGAAGGGGGATGTAAGATCAGCAAGATGTTGGACAGAGCCAAGCAGTTGCAGTGGATTGAGGGCTTCACAGTGGGAAACAACATAGAAACCTCAGTATCAATTTCTCATTTGCTTTATGCAGATGATACCTTGATATTTTGTGGTGCTGAAAGATCCCAAGTAGAGCATCTTAATCTGACCTTTCTTATATTTGAAGCTATTTCAGGTCTCCATATCAATATGCTCAAGAGTGTGATATACCCTGTGAATACAGTTCCTGATCTCCATGATTTAGCTGAACAATTATGCTGCATTGTTGGGTCTTTCCCGACAACCTACTTGGGTCTCCCTTTGGGGGCAAAATATAATTCCATTGATATTTGGAGCAGTGTTATCGAGAAGGTGGAGAAAAGGCTGGCTACTTGGCAGAGGCAATATCTTTCTATGGGTGGTAGACTAACTCTCATCAATAGTGTCATGGATAGTATCCCTACGTATCTCATTTCACTATTCCCATTGCCCGGCAAGGTCGTTCCTCCTTTGGGAGGGTAAACAGTGAAGGGCACAAGTTTCACTTAGTTAAATGGTGTAATGTGGTCAGACCAAAGCTGCAAAGGGGTTTGGGAATCAGGGACCTAGCCAAGCATAACAAAAGCATGTTGTTAAAATGGCTATGGAGATATGGAATGGAGGGCAATAGCTTATGGAAGGAAGTGGTTGCAGCCAAGCATGGTGAGCTAAACCACTGGTGTACTAAGCAAAGCAATTCTCCACACGGGGTAGGGGCATGGAAACATATACGCAAATATTGGGAAGATTTTGTTCAAACAAATTTCATTCAAAGTTGGGAATGGCCTGAATGTGAAATTCTGGAAAGATAGGTGGCTTGGGAATTTCATTTTGAAAGAGCTTTACCCAACTCTCTTCCTAATAGCACGTGATCCTGACTCTATAGTTGCACAGAACAGAGAGGACAATCAATGGAATCTACTTTTCAGGAGAAACTTCAACGATTGGGAGCTTGGCAGTCTGTTTGAATTGATTGATGGGTAGACTGGAAGGTTACAACATGAATCCACAAGCTACGGATATCATCTGTTGGGGTCCTAAGGCAAAGGAATACACTGTAAAGAGGGGGTATAAATTGTTGCATGCCCAGAACGATATTACAGATTTATGGCCATGGAAACTTATCTGGAAAACAAAGCTACCACCAAAGGTAATATGCTTCAGCTGGTTGGCATTAAAGAATGCTTGTTTGACACTGAACAATCTTTGTAGAAGAAACTTCCAGCTGGTCAGCAGGTGTTATTTGTGTCAGGAAAGTGCAGAATCAGTAAATCATCTTTTCTTGCATTGTGCGGTGGCTGCTGACATATGGCATATGTTCCTTTCCCTTCTCAGTTTGAACTGGGTGATGCCTCAAACTATCAGAGAAGTTGTTGTGAGTTGGGGCCACTGGAGAGTTGATAGGGCCATCAGGAAGACCTGGAGAATGATTCCAGCATGTATTTTTTGGTGCCTATGGACAGAAAGGATTCAACGGTGTTTTGATGGAATTTCAACTCCTAACCATTCACTCAAAGCTAAATGTTTGTTCAGTCTATTTTGTTGGTCCAACCAGTCTTATGTGAATAGTTCTACTGCTTTCTTAGATTTTGTTAGCTCTTTAACTCTAGACCAGACATAGTCATGTTTTAAGTCTCCTCTAGGTTTTTTGAATTTGTGGCTGGCTCCCGTGTCTTAACTGCTATCATATAACGGAGCTAGCATATCTACTTTTGTACTCTTTGCATCTTCTTGATGCCGGTAATGAAACAACTTACTTCATCAAAAAAAAATTGTGTTCAAGGTACTATCTATGTGGAAAGGAGGCTGAAAGCTATTGTCACTTATTTATACATTGTGTGGTTTCTAGAGTCCTCTGGAACCCTTTTTTGAGTATGAAAGGCCTGTCATGGATCATGCCTAGGACTAGAGGGGAACTGCCTTCTTGTTGGAATTTTTCTGGTGGACTAATTGGACAAAAAAAATGATAGAAGATTATTCCAAGTGGACCATTTGAAAGGAAAGAAACATTAGTTGTTCTCCTTACAAAAGATTAGTATGAACTGTCTTTTTTGTTTCGATTTTGGTGCAAGGAAGATTTTGTCCAGGATATTGATTCACTGGTAGATATCATAGCATCCTTGTAGTAGGTGGTAGAAGATATACATGCTGTTGGTTTTTTTGTCTATGGCTTTAGCAGTCTTTGTGCTACACTTGTAGACTACTGTTTTTTTTTTTTGATGACAAGGGAAACCCGCAACCGCTATCCTTTGGGTGCGCACAGGGTAAAACCCCCGCTCCTATGCAATAGCTCGCAAACCACATAGGATAGGTAACCCACACTAGGCAATCCCGGTGCGACGAGCTCGACCCAGAAGGCAAACCCTTGCTTTCGTTGGCAAGGGGTTTCGAACTTGAGACCTCCAACATGGAAGTCCCAAGCCCAAACCACTGGGCCACCCCGAAGGGTTACACTTGTATACTACTGTTTCCGTTCTCCAAAAACTATATATGTACAAAATGAAGTGTAAAATACCTTGTGAAGACAAAGAAAGATATAGGTGAAGAATGTTTTTATCATGCATTGTCACTGTATACTTTCTTGATAGAAACATCAAAGGGAGTATGAATTTCAGAAAAGGCTTGAATGATAAAAAATAACTACGGGCACCCGGTGCACTAAACTCCTGCTATGCGCAAGGTTCGGGGAAGGGATGGCCACAAGGGTCTATTGTACACAGTCTTATCCTGCATTTCTACAAGAGATTGTTTCCGCAGCTCAAACCCGTGACTCTTTGCCTCATAACAACTTTACCTGTTACAACAAGGCACCCCATTCTAAGATAGAAAATAACTAAGTTCTATTTTTTCAGAAGAAATAACTAAGTGCACCGAGAACCATTATCAACAAAGGTGACATAAAAATGAAAACCTAAAGTAGAGCTGACACGACTTTGACTACATATATCTGAATGGACAAATTCAAATGGAGATGGAGCTCCATTGCTAGTTCTTTCCGAAATAGGAATGATCGTGTTCCCATATTTAACAATGTCCTAATTCTTAATACTAAATAATTTGTTTGAGAGGCATTTATTGTTAAATCAGGGATTGTGTAACTCCTTGTTTGGTTTATTTGGACTTGGTTGTTTAAGGAATTAGTTTCACTCGTCCTGATGCATGTCCTTGATTATAGATGGTATTACGTGCTTGCAGATGATTTCTTTTTAGTTGTCACCCATTAGTTTTCTTTACCATTGTGCCTCCATTGAGTTTCTCCTTAGCTATATCACGTATCCCTGCATTAATGAAGATCAGTTCTGAAAGGAATATGGTGAGTCGCCTCAAAGGAGACATCAAGCAACTTAATTTCAAACTTGCGCAACTTCAAGTATCGTTGGAGGAGAAAGAGACTCAGCTGCATCAGTTAAGGAGGTGACAGCTGTTACAATTTGTTCTTACTGAAAATCTTGAAGTCTACTAATCTCATTATTTGATCTCAGTAATTCTTTGTTAGCAACGGAAGTCATTGTTGGGACTGACAGCTCATCAAATCCTCTTGCTGGTTCTGGGGAACCCACAGTTTTCGTACCGGCGTCATCTCATGTTATTAGTGTCTCTGCAAGTGCACAAGCTGGTGAAAGAGAACCTAAACACAGTGAGGATATCAGGCCTGATGATACTCAAGTTTCAACTTCTAAAATTAGTAATCACAGTGGTCAGAGTGAGAGAAGTGATGCCTTCTTCTTCTTATGATTCTGATCATGATTCTGATTCTGAGATGAACTATTATGTGATCTTTTCAACAGACACTGGAAATGATGCGCAGCGAGAAGAAGAATTCCCTGAAGTGAGAGTGGACTTCCAGGTAGACTCTTAATTAGCCTGAGTTTTCAGTTTTTCTTCTCCCTAATTACTTCAGCATCTCCTGTCTTAATTTTCTGTTCATGCTCATCATAAAGTCATAGACATAAAATCTATAATTGTTCTTCCTTTCGGGAACTGAGGTGGGGTTAATTGATTGTTCTGCAATAATATTTTATAGGAGACATTCTTAGGCCACACAAGTCCAATAAGTCGTTGCCGTTTTTCTGCTACTGGGGACAATGTTGCTAGTGCTTCTGTGGATGGGACAGTCAGGTATATTCTCCTAGCTGACACGCATTCTCGTATAAATGTTTCTGAAAAATTGCTTTTTTTGATCTTAAAAAAAATGTTTCTGAAACATGAAGAAATTTTGTGTAGTACCATATCCACAGTGTTAAAGAAAGTTGGAGTTTGAAGTACCGTAGCATTTTGATTTAATTTTGTAATAATGCATTTCCGTAAAATAATAAATAATTACGTCCTCTGGTGGCGTCTCCCTTTCATTCTTTCACAAAAGGGTACAATCAAAAGAGGGGATTAAACATCCTTGCCTCACAATTCATGCAAAGTCTATACAAAAAATTACTAGACAATTTCATCCTCCTCCATGTATACAAAAATACACCATGAAGCAACAGAAGAGAAGAGACTTCCATTCTCAAAAAAAGAGTTCTTCCTTGTTTACTCCTTATTGCAGCCATCTGGATGAGGTCCAAACTCTATGGCTCTTTGCCTTGTTCTGGTAAATCCTAAGGAGAAGTTATTGATCTGGAAAATGGTGGATTCCGCAATTACATTGCCCGGCTGAGCTTTTCTAATGGTATCCTGCATCTGCCATGCTGTATTACTCTTTCCTGCAGCATATCTATGACTATAAGAGAGTCATATTCTAGTATGATGTAAGTAAAACCATTCTCTATATACCAGTTGAAGCCAAAAAGTACTGCTTTTACATCAGTCATGTTGCTACTGCCTCTTCCCAAACACAATAAAATGCTATGTTCATGAATCCTTGTCCCTACATATCCTCCTGCACCAGATATTCCTTCCATGTTCTCGTTACCATCTGTCTTGATTTTAAACCAAGTATCAGGGGGCCTTTGTCCATTTCACAATTGCACATTCAGTTATAGGATCAAGTTTCATAATTTCTTCACAAATTCTGTTCTGACTAGAATCCAATGTACTTCTGCTCCTAGTCATATTTTAGTAAGGAATTGAAAAGCTGATGAGTGATATAGCATATTTTATTTGATGGAACAGAGGGAGAAGGATGATTCCATTTGGTAGGTTAGGTAAATGTTACCAAACCTTCATTCTAAAAAAAATAGAAGAATGCGTTACCAAACCTTTTAGGCAAACAATTATGGAGGTTTGCACATGAAGACCAAGTCATGTGAAAAATGATGATTCAAGAAAAATATAGGGGTAGGTGAAAAAGTGATCCTCTGGGGGGTATCACCACCTCATATGAAACTAGTGTGTGGAAGGGAATTGTGAAAGATTAAAGAGAAGTTCTTTAACTTCATTACTTTTGCAATCGTTAATAGTAGATGTCTTATTTTGGTTGGATATTTTGTGTGGTGGTACAACTCCTAAAATTCTACAACACTATAAAGCTGAATAAGATGTCAAGGAAGGAGATCAAGTATTGTGTGACTTCTCTTTCAGGAAACCGGTTGAAAGTCCCACAACATATTGAGGGGATTAATTGAACCGTTTCCTATCGAAGATCTACTGATGTAAACAGTATGGGGAGGTTGATAGATTGCTATGGGAAGCTATGGGGAGGCTAAGACTTTAAATTGTTTCGTCTCTTTCCTTTGGTGACTTCTTTGTTATACAAGACCTCAGTACATGAAGGATAATTGGGAAAGGGATGAGTCAGATGGACATTATTATCTTAGTTCTCACAAATCCACTACAGTTTGTTCAATCTCCGACTCTCCAGGTTTAATCCACAGACGATTGGGACACCCTAGTTTATCCAAACTTCACAAGATGGTACCTAGCTTGTCCAAATTATCTTAGTTAGATTGTGAGTCATGTCAATTGGGGAAGCACACCCGAGTCCTAATAATCATGCAGAGTCACTTTTTCATTTAGTTCATTTTGATACTTGGGGTCCTAGTACAGTTAGTTCAACATTGGGTTTTAAGTATTTTATTACTTTCATTAATGATTACTCAAGGTGGTGCACTTGGATGTTTTTAATGAAAGATCGTTCTAAGTAATTTTTAATATTTCAAACTTTTTGTAACTGTTTCTATTCGCACTTTTCGTAGTGATAATGCACATGCATATTTATTATCTTTTAAACAATTTATGTCTTCCCATGGAATTCTTCATCCGGCATCTTGTCCTTACAGTGCACCACAAAATGGGGTCGCAAAGAGAAAAATAGGCATATTGTTGAGAATGCACACACTCTTCTCATACAAGCAAATGTATTGCATTTTTTGGGGGGATGCAGTGCTCACCTCTTGTTATTTGATTAACCTTATGCCTTCCTCTCCTATTCAAAATCAGGTACCTCATTTTGTTTTGTTTCTTTAGTCAAACCTTATTCTCTCTTCCACCACACATCTTTAGGACACATGCTTTGTCCATACACTCACTTCAAGAAAAGATAAATTCGCTCCCGATGCTCTTAAATGTGTTTTTCTCGATTATTCAAGCGTACAGAAGGGATATTTATGCTTCTCATCTAACCTCCAGTGATACCTTATGTCCGTTCATGTTACTTTTTTTTGAAGGTCAGATCTACTTTAATATCCTCTTCTATTGAACAATTAAGCATTTCAGAGGTTCTACCAATTCCGTCTTTTGGGGATCCCACCATAGTCTATCCTTCTATGTCATCTCCTAACTCTATCTTCCTCCTCTGCACCTCCACCACTATTTATCATCGTCGTCCGCACCCAGATGATTCATGCCTGCCATCGGTATCCTTGCTTGCAGAGGACTTGTCTAAACAGTGTCCTTTTATTGGGATTCGAAAAGGTAATCGATCTCCTTGTAATGTCATATGATTTAAACTCTGCATTATAATACTTACACTTGCTGGACTCTCTACTGACCATGATTCAGTGCGTGATCAGATTTTAGCTAGTCCTACAATTCCTACAGTTGATGAATTATTCTCTCGTCTACTTCGTATTGCCGCGCCTCCCAGCCACAAAGTAGTTTCATCACCGACCCTTGATTCATCTGCTCTCGCATCTCAAACCATAGAAAAATGAGTATATCAATCTATGGAGAATCGACGAGGAGGTCGTCTTGGAAAACCTCGATCCAAGTGTAGTTATTGTCATAAGTCTGGACACACTCGTGACATATGTCATAATTTGCATGGTCCACCACCCAGTTATGATCCTGCTACTCTAAAGGAATATAATGAGTTCCTTCGTAATCGTGCAAGTAAGCATACATCTTCACA
>JAJOOO010001555.1:0-38871 GCA_029582685.1 Solanum piurae | reverse complement strand
TACAGATAAATTAAAGCTGAAAAAACTGTGTACACACAAGATCCAATTCTTCAGACTTCACCTATGAATATGTATGTTATTATTGGTGTTGTAGGTTACAAAAGATTATTGTTTACAAATTAAAGTTTGAGCATTTTTTTGCATTTTCTTAACAAACAAAAAAAAATTATATATCAAAACTCAATCAAAGATTTCATCAAGTGGCTGAAAGTCAAAATAGTTCATTTCCTTGTGCAATTCATTATGTTTTCTTTAATTTCTTGGGTTGGTAAAATGCAATAGACCCTACTTTCTTTAGAAGTAATACTAAGTTTGAATTTATCAAAAAAAAAAATACTAAGTTTGAGTTAAAGGAAGAAATACATTATGATTATATTATTAGTCATGACAAAGCCAAAATTTTAATTTTATACGTTTCTTTTTTTTGGTCAAATTTTTTATATGTTTCTTATTTAACAGTAACTAGGTTTTAAATCAATATCTATACATATTTAGTAAAAAAAAATTAACACAATTATATTATCCAAGCATGAATTACTAGATTCAATCGAATTCGTATTTGAGGTTCTAGCTTCTCCCTGTTACTGAGGGTTGAGGTGGATGACGACTAAGATTTTTCTAATATAGTAGTAATATACTTGTTAGGACACTTGAGAGTTTCTCCGCAATGAAAATGAATCTGTAGCTAGCACGACTTGTGTCATCGATCATAAAAATTCTCACGAAATGGAGCGATAAATTTCCTTTGTCTACAACCTACAAAAAAAACACTTCTTCTACATCCCTAATGGTGCATTTATACATCAAGAATTAGGGTTAAGAAGAAGGACAATCTAACGAGCTAATTAGCACCTCTTATGGGTGGATCTGACCCAATATTTATTTTTAACATTCATCCAAGTTTAAGGATGAAAAAAATAAAATCATGTTAGACGCTTTTGAACTTCCCCTTTAATGTGTCTTATGTGACACACAATCAAATTAGTCGAGATCATAATATAAATATTGATTCGGGATAGAAAAATTATATATATGACTTATTAAATCCTTTTGTATACGTCAAAATTTTGATAGATTACCAAATTATGGTGAGTTAGAGAGTAACTATATTAAACTTCTTCTATGGTCTAATAATTATTTAATTTTTTTATTATTATTATAATCTTTTTGAGAGAGTCAACAAATGATGCATAGTGTTATTAATGTGTGAGGTTTTTTTTAATTTTAAGCATAATCCAGTGAAATTAATGTTTTGATACTTAATTGCATCACAATCGTTATCAAATTTTTGTACAATATTTTCCTTACAAACAAATATAGTACATAATATATTGTTTTATTTTTAAAAATTCATGGTCTATTTTGATAATTATAAAAATTGACTAAAAATCTTTTTTGTTGTTTGCTTATCTTATCATAATATATTTCGAATCAACATAAAAGGATAAAAAAAAATTGGGAAAAAACAAAATATATATATATATATATATATAAAAATCCTATACTACTAAAACACAATAGTTAGTTCCTTAATTATTACTGCCTCTAAATCAATCCCTCCTATTAAAATCCTTAATGGTCAAATAATTTATGAAACTTTGAAGAAGAAAATGTCAATTGTAGTCTAGATTGAATCATGCGTTTGAACTATTGACTATAAGGTTACATAAAAATCAAGTCAATCAATTTTAATAGTTCGTTTGTTAGAAAATAAAATATTAATTTATATAAATCAAATTTAAATTTCATTACTCATTTATATCAGATAACACATTGTATTTACTAACGAATCCTCTATTCCTATAGTAAATTGTCTACATATGATCAAATCAACTTTTCTAAGTTTTGGTAAAAAAAACAGATCAAAGAATATTCATGGACATAGCATAAAAAGTAACAAAGTTAGGAATTATTAATTATTAAAAACCATAGTATGTTACAATATATATTAATAACATAATATATACTACTTATTTGATTTTTGTTTAGTCTGATATGGACCTATTCTAACATATTCCCCCCACCCCCAAAAAAAAAACCAAAAAAAGAATGAAAAAAAGTCTATATATAATCCAAATTAGAAGGAAATTATTTTCCAAAAAAGGCAGCTAGAAATTTATTTCATGTTGAAATTGACCCATACAATATGCAAGTATTTTCCCTCTGATTTCTGCCTCCACTTCTTGAATTACAAGTTCACACATAACAGTAAAATCCACTATATTTTATAAATTTTCATTAAAAATACATTGTTATTCAATAAATATATTTACCAACACCAATTATTTATTTCTATAATATATACTATCAATTTATTATGATTAAGTAATACTAGTTGCTAATAACAAAGTGAAATTTCACAAGTGCTTTCAGGAAGGGTAGAGTGTACGTAGAACTTATCACTATCTCATGAAAGTAGAGAAGTTGTTTTCAAAAGACACCGACTCAGGTGAAGCAAATCCAGTACTTTTAGGGAGGGTAGAGTGTACGTAGACCTTATCATTACCTCGTGAAAGCAAAAAAGTTGTTTTCGAAAGACATCAACTCATGTGCAGCAAATTCAAGTATAAACAAAAAATCATAAAAAAAGGAAAAATGACAAATATATCCCCAAACTATCGTAAATGGTACAGCTACCCTGCGTCATACTTTTGAGACATTGGTGCCCCTGCCGTTCAAAATCTAGAGCATATATGCCCTTCACTCTAACGGAAGACTAAATAGGGACACGTGACACAATCTTATTCGTCGATCCGATATTTAATAAATGTCGGGTCGGTGGATAAGATTATGACATGTATATGTCCGTTAGTGTAAAGGGTATATATGTCTAGTTTTTGGACGGCAGAGACACCAATATCCCAAAAGTATGACTGAAGATATATGCATATCATTTACGATAGTTCAAAGATATATGTATCATTTTTCCCTAAAAAAACATAGCAACTAACAAAGGGCCCCGTTCAAATCCTACCAAAAAGGACGAAGAGCAAAAAAATCATAATGGAATAATCCAAACACAAAATATGGTGTGAAAGTAAGTTCTTATTATTGTATTATTGTCATCATTAATCTGTCAAATCTACCAACAAAAAAAAATTAAGATAAACTCTTATTAAAAATTGACTAATAGAAGCTCAACAAATCAATTTTTTCCATTTCATCTTTGCTTCACCTGCTTTGTTTCCTTGTGTGAACATACAGAGAGCTTTGAATTTTCTCTCTTTGATTCTCAAAATTCATCAATTCTTTGAGCTTGAAATCACCTCAAGAACCCAAAAAACTCATGTTTTTTCTCAGTCAACTCATCAACCAACTACCAACCTAGCAAGGATTTGCCTAATCATTGCTGTTTTTCCATCTGGGTCTCTCCAAATTTGATTGAAGATTCCATTTTTTCATCTGGGTATCTCTCAATTTGATAAAAAATTCCATTTTCCCAACTGGATTTTGCTCAATTTGGTTAAAGAATCGATTTTTGTGCATATGGGTCATCAGAAAGAGGATTTAATCAATGAGCTGACGGAGTTAATCGATGGGGTTTCTGGTTTGCCGGAGTGCCGGTCGGTGTCTAAGAGGATGTACAGTAATTTGGTGAGAAGGGTGAAGCTTTTGAGCCCTTTAGTTGAGGATTTGAAAGATAGTGATGGTGTTGAGGTTGGAGATGATGTTGTTCATGGGCTTGAGCTGTTGAGAATTGCTCTTATTTCAGGTTTGGAGCTTCTCAAATCTGTAAATGAAGGCAGTAAGATTCTTCAGGTATTGACTTTTGATTTAATTTTGTCACTATTGAATGATTTATGACAATTGCTTAGGAGTGATCAATCTTGGTTGTAGAACAATCAGTTCAATATCTGTTAAGAGTGAGTTAGAGTGTCATATTGGTTTGGGAATGGACTCGTGGTTTGCTTATATGGACTTGGGTAGTTCTCTCCTCTTGAGCTAGATTTTGGGGTTAAGTTAGGTTCAAGTGTCATATCTTTACATATCCTTACATGTTGTTATAGCTAAGTCCAACCCTGTTTGGGTTCTCGATCCACGCTTCAGTTGGCCTTGGGCGTGAAGGGGGTTTGAGTCCTATATTGATTGTGGAATGGATTGGTGCTTTGTTTATTTGGTTTAAAGACAATCCTTCCCTGTTGAGTTAGGCGCAACTTGAGGGGTCAAATGAGTCTTATGTGGTTCTTCTCTGCTTTAGCTTTACATTCTGCATGGAGGATGACTTTTGTACGGTATCATCAAGCTCGTTGCGTCTCTGTGCTGAAAATTATCATCATGAATGACATTGTCTCTTACTTCATCTTTTCTAAGGGTCACCTGTGTTTTTCGTCTTGCAGGCTTTACAGATCGAGAACATATCATCAAGGTTCCTAAATGTGACAGAGCAAATTGAAGATGCACTAAGCCACATTCCTTACAATAAGCTTGATTTATCGGAGGAAGTTCGAGAACAAGTACGTCATCTAGCAATCCTTTTTATGGTTATACCTGATGTCCATTCTCTTTTACTGAAAATCTTCACATTGTTTGGTTTTTTCTAGATTGAACTTGTGCATGCTCAATTCAAAAGAGCCAAAGGAAAGATGGAGTCACCTGATGAGCAACTTGAAAAGGATTTAGCTATGACACAAAGGGAACAATATCCTGACCCCATGATTTTCAAACGGCTGTCTGAGAAACTGCATCTCAGGACCATAAATGATCTAAAGAAGGAGTCGCTTGCCATCCATGACATGGTCATTTCTAGTGGTGGAGATCCCGAAGAGTGTTTTGAAACAATAGCATACCTCCTAAGAAAGCTAAAGGACTGTGCGATGACAGAGAATCCTGAACTGGATGCCCTTGAGGGTGACAAGAGTTTGATTAAGCACAGATCTCCCGTTATTCCGGATGACTTCCGCTGTCCAATATCACTTGAGTTGATGAAAGATCCTGTTATTGTATCTACCGGACAGGTTGAGTGTCTTTGGTTTCTTGATAGTTCATTTTACCTTGATGGATTAAATTAATTGCTCCTCGTATTACTGGCTTAAGATTAATTGATGTCTGCTATTTTTTTTCATGTGCAGACCTATGAAAGGTCGTGCATCCAAAAATGGCTGGATGCAGGACACAAGACCTGCCCTAAGACTCAGCAGACACTGTTGCATACTGCGTTGACTCCAAACTATGTTTTGAAAAGCCTGATTGCCTTGTGGTGTGAGAATAATGGTGTTGAGCTGCCTAAAAAACAAGGAACTTGTAGGAATAAAAGATCTGGAGCTGGTGGTTCGGACTGTGATCGTGCTGCTATTGATGCGTTATTACAAAAACTTGCTAATGGTAATCCGGAGCAGCAAAGAGCAGCTGCTGGTGAGCTCCGTTTGCTAGCAAAAAGAAATGCTGATAACAGGGTCTGCATTGCTGGAGCCGGGGCAATTCCTCTACTTGTTGAACTACTATCATCATCAGATTCTCGTACTCAGGAGCATGCTGTCACCGCACTTCTTAACCTATCCATAAATGAAGGTAACAAGGGAACTATCGTAAATGCTGGTGCTATACCTGATATAGTAGATGTACTAAGAAATGGAAGCATGGAAGCAAGGGAAAATGCAGCCGCTACCCTTTTCAGTTTATCAGTAGTTGATGAAAACAAAGTGGCAATAGGAGCAGCCGGTGCTATCCCAGCGCTTATCGATTTGCTCTGTCATGGAACCCCAAGGGGAAAAAAGGACGCTGCCACTGCTATATTCAACCTCTCAATCTATCAAGGAAACAAAGTGAGGGCAGTACGGGCAGGAATTGTACCACCACTAGTGAGATTACTCAAGGATCCCGGGGGTGGAATGATGGATGAAGCACTTGCTATATTGGCAATACTAGCAAGTCATCAGGAGGGTAAGGCAGCTATTGCTCAATCTGAGCCACTCCCCGTCTTAGTTGAGGTAATTAGGACAGGTTCTCCTCGTAACCGAGAGAATGCTGCAGCTATTTTGTGGTCTCTATGTACAGGTGATGTACAGAGCTTAAAGATCGTTAGGGAGCTTGGAGCAGAAGAGGTACTGAAGGAACTATCGGAGAATGGTACAGATAGAGCTAAAAGAAAAGCCGGAAGTGTTTTGGAACTTCTTCAACGAGTCGATCCAGTTGAATCATGACACTAGATTAATCTGTGCTGAGACTCTCTTTTGCAGCGAATATCTATATTGAAGTAGAATGTATGAATCTTGAAGAATTATTTCCACCTGAGAACTTCATGGAGGTCAGACAATCCAGTAACTTAACTGTACCGCGATTCTGACACGCGAACGGAGAAAGATCCCTTATAAAGTCAGCAATGTTTTTCTCTATATATGTATATTTTTCACTTCTTTTTGACAGCTTGGTCCAGGAGCAAAGGCTTGTTTTTCAAATTAGTGTTTATAGCTGTAATCTGTATAATGTTTGTTGTTTATACTTTCCTCTTAGTGTTTGATTATGGAAGCAATGTCACTTCCACTTTTGATGATGAAATGAAGAAAAAGAATTGTTGTTCTTAGGGGTTGATTGGCAGAGAAAATAATGCATGTATTTAATTTTGGAATTACTAGTTTCTTGTTTGGTACACTTTCTCGACTTATATATAACTAATGCAAGTAAAAGTTATAAACTATATTTGATATTATCCGATTGGTATTAGCAGTATCAAGTATGCATTAACATGATTAAAGACACAATTACTCCTGAAAATGTACAAAGTTAATATGGAGGGTATTTTGTAAATAAATAAAATAGAATTATGTGATGCGTGTAAATTTTAATACTTAAAACCAAGTTATCGATAAAAAATAATGTCAGTATAACTAATTCATGTATTATTAAGCTATCATTATTAATACAATCTATTCAATATTATTCTTATACACCCTACCAAATAATACTGAGTTGCACACTACACTATCAGATTAAAAATGGTAGAGAAACACAACATTAAAAAATAATCTTTAACGATAATTAATTAATGGGAATAACTTAATTGTTATTAAATATATATTTTTAGAGGTAATTAGTACTCTTTGTAAATGTTTCTAAAGCTTATAACGATGTTGGATCTAATGACAATTAATTAATATTGATAAAGACTTTAACACTTTTTAATACTGTATATATTTATTACTGTTAAAAACTGTTTTTGACGCGGTGAAAGTAACAGTAGACCAATAGCCAATAGTCACAAGAGTAGGACCCTAAAATTCAAAAGCTCCAGCTGCTGAACATCTATTTGGACTTTGAATTTTGAAACAAACAAGTAAATTATTGTTTGGTCCCTCTGAGATCATTAATTTCTTATATAATACTCTATATACTAAGAATTAAATATCATATCCAAAAATATTAAAGAAAATCCAAATAAATGTGATGCCGAAAATTTATTTGTTGGATGAAATACACTCAAAAAGCTAATAATAGTTGTTGTATGGGTGAGTGCCCCCTCTCGGATTTGAGTCCTGAAAATGGAGAAAATCTTGCTCAGAGAACTCCCTTTCTAATGAAGTCGTTAATGTGCGATTTTAAATTTAGTCACAGCTCCAAAGCAGATTCCAATTATAGATTGAGAAATAAAAAAAAACTAGTCTTAGAGTCTGCCAAAATGCTTGTCCACGATAGTGATAAGTATAAAGATGACTATACTATAATAATTATGTGATAACTGCTTATAATAGTGATTGTGTAATGGTTATTAGCAATGGATATCATACGATAGAGTAGTCGTAAAAGAGCATCTTTATTGAAATTATATCCCAATGATTTTAAAACTTCAATACTAGATCTAAATAAATCAAACACATATATCATGAGCAAATAGAAAAATTGAAAGAAGTACAAATTTGATTGAAACAAAGAATTTAAGGATCACAAGATACTTGAGTTAAGGGGGTGGAAAGGCATTAATGAAAACTATGAGGCTGAAAAAATCAAAAGTATTAAAGTATTTGGGAAGTAGTTAGCAATACGTTTGTTATTAGAGTACTAAAAGCAAAGGTGGACATAAATCACGGAAAATCGAACTGATTCAAAATATTTATGAAAATTTGATTTATCATATCAATTTAAAATTTAAAATTTTAATATCATTTATCTATCTTTAAATTCGAAGATCAAATCATTCGAATTTAAATTTTAAAAGAGAGAAGTATGGGAAACATCCCTAAATTTGATATGGATTATCAGTTTCATCTCAAAATTATTTGACCGTCTTAATAACACTTATTTATTTGATTAATTGAACTTAAATACATAATCAATCTTGCAACATCAGTGAAATACACCCTTAAATTCTCACTAATAGTGATATTTTCAACACTTCCTTCGACTTTCGATTAATAGCTCCATGCTGGTACAAGAATTTGAGATCACTTGCTTTATCATTTGACAGGTCAGGACTGTATCGGGGTATACATAAGTTTAGTTAATCAAGTAAATGCATATTTTTGAAAAATGAAACTGATAATTTACGTCAAGTTCAAAAATAATTTTTAATATATTTCTTTTATAAAAATACTGAACCGAATATCGAACGTCATCCTACTAAAAGTAGTGGGTGTGCGTGTCACGAGCCCATGCTTCGTCTGCGCGGCAGCCGTGGAGAGTGTTGACCCACTAATGCTCCATCCGCTTCCAATAAGATATTTTTAAATGACTTTTATGTCCTTATTATACCATGTAATGACAAAATTGGTCCATCATGGATATAATATTTGTTTGTTTTCCTATTTTAACATTATCATATGTAACAATATAAAACTATATTTATGTAGAGTAAAATAAAAGAATGGAAAGAATTTCAAAATAAGTAGGTTTGATCAAATTTTGGAATTTTTTTTTTTTAAGAAATTGTTATTGGTCAGGTTGATTCGATTTGATTTTAAAAATTATTAATTTAACTATTAAGTTATCGATTGGTAGACATGCAAAATCATTAAAAAATCATAAAAATGTCGATTAGATTATTGATAGTCATTATGATTATGCATGAAAAAAATTCTGTATTAAAAATCACTTACAAAAACATAACATATGATACAAAAGGAACCAACTGAGTTTTGTATTGCTTGCACAATTTGAATAGTAACATAATGAATCTTCCTCAACTATTATCCGTTAAACCATTAAAATAATTTTAAGTCATAGTGAAGCTGATAACTCGATAAAAAATAAAATTATAACAACTATCAAATTGTCAAATTAATAATTTATAACTTTTCTTGTCGATTCGAATTAGTGAGTTCGGTTAAATTTTGAACACCTCTAAGATTATTAATCTAATATTGACAAAAATCTTTTAAAAATTTCTCTATGTTTATATTTTATGTATATTACTAATAGAAAGAATCTTAACATTACCAAATATTGTGAAATTTAACAAACATACAACTTTACACATGAGGGTATTTTAGTCATTTGAGAGGGTACATATACTATTTTTCGATTCCCAATGCAATTTTTTTAAAATAACAAAAACAATTCAATCTTCAAAAAAACTTATTACCTCCATCTTTGGTTCTTCTACCTACACCACCGTATGGCCACCTCAATTCGCCTCCGTCGTCTCGGCGCTATCGCCGCCGTAGCCGGCGGAGCATACACAATTGTGCGGCAGCCTTCATTCTCCTCAAACGATCGCGGCGACAAGTCTACCGCACTCGACACTTTTCGCCGGAAAATTGCTGATCCTTTCGCCGTCGTACCACCACGGAATACTCAGGAAGCGGCTCTGATCGGGTCTAGTTTGGTTAATCCTCTTGATATACTTGTTGTTGGAGGCGGTGCTACGGGTTGCGGTGTTGCTCTTGATGCTGCGACGCGAGGACTCCGAGTTGGATTGGTTGAGCGAGAGGATTTTGCATCTGGTACTTCTTCAAGGTCTACTAAGCTAATTCATGGAGGTTAGTTGGAATTTAAATTTTTCATCAGCTTTGTTATAACAGGTGGTTTTGATATACTGGCCTCATGTTAATTTAAAGCGTTGAAGTAAGAGGATTTTTTTATGGATATAGTTGATTGGAACTGAATTGTGATTGAGGTGCAGTAGTAGTAAGGTAAGCAAATTGTCTTTTTCGATAAGGAATTGTGGTGGGAGGTGGCAGGTATCCGTGGAATTAGTCGAGGACACCACGTTCATCAAAAAAGATATTTAAAAGGGATTGAGGAGTGTGTTGAGCATTATTTTCCCTTTTATGAAAGTGGACATAGTTTCAGGACAATATACAAGATGGAACTTTCAAATTGGGAATCTTGTAGCAGCATTAGTTTTGGGACACTATATTTATGCAGTGCCATACCCTATATATGCTTGTTTGTGGCACTAATAACAAGTTCAAAATGAAATATTTAAATTGATTTAGTCTGGTTTACGAAAACTTTCCTTAAGAATCTTTTTGTTTATTGTTGCTTGGTCATAAAAAAAGAATCTTTTTGTCTATGTTTCTAAAAACTCTGGGAGCGAGCCTTGATGAGGAGGGATCTTGATGTTAGGAACATTGCTACTCAAGGCACTATTATTGTGTGTGACTGAGTTGGCAATGTCAAGGCAAATACGGAATGAAGAGAAAGGCCCTGTGAGAGAATTATTACAGTAATATCCAACTGAATTTGTTTCGTAATGTTGATTTTGGAACTTGGATACACATGCATCTCTCATCAACATGGTACATAAGAAGGAATTAGAAAGCTTCTCTTATCATTTAAGAATCTCAAGAGTTTTAGCAGAAGGAAAACTAAAATCGTCAATTTAGTATGCTCAATAGTTACTTGGCTGCGATGATTTCTTAATATTTAATCGAAGTGATTATGCCTCCCATTTCATTCCTAAGGGAATCAATCTTGTTGTTTTCGGGCTCCTTGCATAGATATTATCAAAATCAAAGTCATCACCAATTTTTATAGTCAATAATTTAGCAATATCATACCATGGCGGTGGCAAAATTATGTTCTTAGTATGCAACTGGATCAACACAATCATCTACAGAACTATCCCAACCATCTATACACAAGGGCATTTCCTCTTTTAAGAAATCAAATATGCTGCAATCCCAAACTAATTGCGGGACAACTATAGCAATCATCTGGATCCGCACAGAAAAGTAGATGAGTGAAACAAAAAGACCTTTTGCTGTTCTGGATCAAACTTTTTACCCCAATAAATGCACAATGGTGTGATTTCTGCTAATCTGCAGATAGCGAACCATATTAGAGCTTTAGAGAGATACCAAATCTATGTAATCTATGGCCCAAACTTAGAATGCAAACAGCAAAAAATAACTGGGATATAGTTTTTCTTTTATTTCCTTCTCACCTACCCTTAAATCCTTGGCTAAAATTCCCTTTAACTATCCTCTATATGAGTCTACTGAATGCCTCTCGTATGAAAAGAAACAGTGACAAGACAAAGGGTCTCCAGACTATACCCTTGAAGGAGCTTAACTACTAAAGAAACCTCATGGAGTAGCATTCGATAAGATGGAAAATTTCATAGTACCGGATGAAATATTTCAACATGATGGTTCCTTTCCCATGCTCTCCCTCTTTGTTGATGCTCTATTCTCACAAATATCTAGATTATAAACTTCCAGATAAATGATCCGTTAGCTTCCCAGGTATCCAAGTTGCACGATAATCCTTACTCTATGCTTCTTAATCTTAAACCCACTGGCTCAACTGCACTGCATAACTCATGCCTCACATAGGATAATCTCTCCAAAAAGAAATTCCAGCCTGCTAAGCAATGCTATTTCAGCCACAAGCACACAGAAAGTGTCAACCACTTGCTACTGCACTGCCCAGCTGCCTCAGACCTCTGAAATATGTTTTGTTGCTTTTTTGGTCTTTCCTGGGTCATGCCTTTCTCTGGTCATGCCTTTCTCTGTTAGGGATGCTTTTGAAAGTTGGAGTTCACGGGAAGTTGACAAAGCCATCAAGAGTATGTCGATGATGATCCCTGGTGCTATCTTTTGGTGTTTATGGACAGAGAGGGACAAAAGATGTTTTGATGGAATTTCAACTTCTAGAAATCTTTTGTGAGGCAGATGTCTAGTTTGCCTTTTTAGTTGGTCCAAATTGACCCCTGTAAATAATTTAGAACTCTACTTGGATTTTGTTAGCTCTATAGTTTAGAAAGAGGCTACAAATCCTTTTTTGTGAGCTTAGCTGATCTATCCTTATAAAGCTTGCATCTTCTTGATGCCTTTAAATGAATCTACTTACTTCATCAAAAAAAAAAAATTTGCTACCAGTATAGCATCAAGGATTCATCTTCTTTCTTCAAAGGCATTCTGAAATGTCATATGGGATAATTCATCATCTAAGTCTCCCTGCTAATACATTTACTTTTACTTTGTATGTACTCCAGAACAAACTAATAGGCCAAAAATCTTGATGTATCCTTAGCTCTGGATTGTCTTTGGGATAGGTTTAATGAAAGAACGGTCAAGACTCTTTTCAAATGACACTGTTTGGTATAAGATGCTTCAAACATTTATTGATGCTGCAGGAAAATGTCTGTAAAACCTTTGCAATAGGCGCTTTGTCTCCACACAATTTTCATTAGTCATTACCCATTAGCCCTTTAGAACTCCTAACACTAGCAGATTAATAGGTCTGCATCTCGACCAGGGAATTTGGAAAAGGCAAAAAAAAAAAAAAAAAGTTAAGATTCTCACATAAAATTATATTATTTGTCTTCTATAAGACCACTCCTAAGATTTGAATGCTATATCCAGCGAGTGCTCGACAGGCTAAATTGTTATTCTTTGTACTAACTACTACCTTAAATTCTTAGTGGTTGAGAATGGACTTTGGACTTCACTTGACCCTTAAGATGATGTGAAGAACTGCACTGAGAAATTTTAGAGGATCCCTTTTGATTTCTTCATTGAGGCACCTCTTAATTAATATTCCCTCCATTTCAATTTATTTGTCTTACTTCCCTTTTTATTCCTTTAAAAAAGAATGCCTCTTTCCATTTTTAGTAACTCTTTAATTCTAATTTTGCATATGGCATGTTGGGAATTTTTGGTACATTCTACATATCTTTTATTTAAGACCACAAGATTCGAAAGTCTTCTTTACTTTCTTAAACTGTGTGTCAAGTCAAAACAGACAATCAAATTGAAATGGAGGGAGTAGTTAGATATTTGCTTGAAGCTTTCCTTCATTTTTCACAGTTATCTTCTTTTATCTAAGACGTGCAAACTGCTTATACTAAGATTCTTGTTTCAGGAGTTCGCTATTTGGAGAAAGCAGTTTTCAACTTGGATTACGGGCAGTTAAAGCTAGTTTTCCATGCCCTTGAGGAGCGTAAACAGGTCATTGACAATGCTCCACACCTTTGTCGTGCTTTACCGTGCATGACTCCGTGCTTTGATTGGTTTGACGCGATCTACTACTGGGCCGGCCTGAAAATGTATGATTTGGTCGCAGGGCGACACCTACTGCATTTGTCTAGGTATTATTCTGCACAAGAGTCTGTTGAATTGTTTCCTACCCTCGCACGAAATGGTAAAGATAAAACTCTGAAGGGAACTGTGGTATATTACGATGGGCAAATGAATGACTCACGCCTCAATGTTGCATTAGCATGCTCTGCTGCTTTGGCTGGTGCAGCTGTGCTTAACCATGCAGAAGTTGTATCCCTTCTCAAAGATGAGGGTGATGGTAGAATAATTGGTGCACGTATTCGGAATAACTTGTCAGGTACTTCATGAATTTTATTGTAGAATTTGTGTTCCTACTCAGTTCTGTGGTTAAAATTAGCTTGTAATCCTGGTGGAAGGATTAAGGTTGATAAATAGAGTTCCAATATCTTGATTTGTGAAAAAATTATAGTTTCACTGTGCATAAAGCAATAAACATTTGAACAGATTAGGTGCTAACACTTCAGCTTCCCATTTCCTTGGACCTAGACTAGAGTTGTAGTTAAACATGGCAGAAAGTTACTCAAGACGACAAAAAGGGGATGGGTGACCATAAAAGATATCATGTGTTGTATCACTTGCTCCTAGAAGTCCCATTATATATCTCCATGTATGTACAATTATCTATTATGCTTGTCTTTGAACCTTTGTCATTTCTTCGAAATGTTTGTCAGTGACATGCGGGATCATCGTGATGCTATTGATCACTTCTTTCTCCTGTGGTTTAAGTGTAGTGATTTCTGAGGTTTTGAGAATTTTGGACTTTCTCTTAAAAAAAATTTGTTGTGGTCCACGGCTGGACTCATGAGTGAAGAGGCTGTTCTAGTATCAAAGATTGGTAATTAATTACCAACCACATAACCAGATGCTTCGGACATAATTTTTACAAGTTGCTTGGCTTAGAGTTATCATGTTTCAAAATATGTATCTCGTCATATTTGAATTTTCTTGCCATATTTTTGTGGAGTCAAAATATTTGTGTAGAGGTGTTATTGACAAACATTTCCAAAATTGGCATATATCTTTTCGAGTTGGGTGGGAATATCAATTTTAAACAAGCATTTGATCCAACAAAGGCAAGTCACTCTGGCATGAATCTCTGTTCAACTTTTAGACGATTAGAAAATGCTTTTAGTACTATTTATTAATTTCTCCTTTAATGGTTTGCTCCTTTTGTTCATGTTCACTCATCTGCCTCTAAGTTCTCACTCCTTTTCTGACAGGGAAGGAGTTTGATGCATATGCAAAAGTTGTTGTTAACGCTGCCGGGCCTTTTTGTGATTCTGTACGGGTGTTAGCTGATAAAGATGCAAAACCCATGATTTGTCCCAGTAGTGGTGTACATATTGTACTTCCTGATTACTATTCTCCAGACGGAATGGGCTTGATTGTCCCTAAAACTAAGGATGGTCGAGTGGTCTTTATGCTTCCATGGTTGGGCAGAACAGTAGCTGGTACCACTGATTCAAACACCAGCATAACGATGCTGCCAGAACCTCATGAAAATGAGATCGAATTCATTTTGGATGCCATCTCTGATTATCTTAATATTAAGGTGTGTTGATTACTAGCAATCCTGATTTTTATTTTTATTTTCTCTTAATATCATAGAGTGCCTCTAATATAAATCCCTGTAAGTCAAATATTTATATAATCATTATTCCTCATTAGGCATCTGGAAAAAGGTCTACATTGTGACCACTTTTTGCCTCCTGATCTCTGTTTTGGCTTGATATCGAATTCAAATGTTACTATCCTGATCAATAGCATATTTCTCTATCACTTTTAGTTGAGCTAACTATTATCCCATAATTGGTTTTTATGCTTTTTCATTGAACGGAGTCTATGTAAAGAAGCTGAAATTTCTTATGTTTTTGGATTAAGGTGAAATTTATTAAGCTATTCCAGTAAATGTGTAGGAGATATTCAGTATACTATCTTTTAGCCATTTAGTGGCTTCCAGGTTATATATTGGATTATTGACTAAACAATCAGTTAAGTCAGAGTTTGAGGTAAATTGTTCTTATAAAAAAAGTCAAGAGTTTGATGTATATTGTATTAAGTGCATAAATAGATCAGACCATTTCCCATAAGGGGTCTAGTATTGCATCACTGCTATCCAACATGTTCCATATGTAGACTTTTTTTACTGTACATGTTTGATGTAGATTATGTAATAGCGTTGAAAAATCTTCTTGTTATCTAAACTATACTTGCATAAAGAATTACTTGCCAAATTCATATTTGATAAAACAAATATATGTGCTCTTTCTTATGTGAGGCAAATTGTTAATCTCACAAGTAGATTGCAGAACTACTGTGAGATGGTATTAGTACTACTGCTGTGGTCAAACTGTACTTATGCGGTGAAGCATTTCAACTTACAACAGTGGATGATGGTGTCTCCTGATTTTATTGTGTGATTCCTAAACTTCTTCCTGGAAGCTGAGCTTTAAGTCTCTTGGAGTAATGTGTAGGCTTGTTATTCATACTTTTTTGTGTTAAAAGATTGTATTGACAAAATGAGGAAAACTTAGTGACTAATATCAACAACTCCAGTGATAAAGTTGCCAACAAATTGTGTGAGGACCCAGAAATCTTAAGAGGAGAATGTTTGACCCTAGGAAAATTTTGAGAGAGATGGGGCAGAGAAAGGTCAAAGCAAAAAAAGAGAGAAGAAAAAGGCCTTTATGAATAACATGAATTTAAGAGGCATATCATGAACTTCTTGACAGTTAGAAAGCTCCATCCTTTTGTTCGTGAGTCATAGGAGCTTTGCTTGTCTGTAGATATGTCTGTGGTGACACTCTCGATGAAGAGGGGGATACATTTCCTACGTACACAGGCATGCTCGATACATGAATCTAAATATCTCAGTGGCTTATGGATTTATTTCTTGTTTAGTGAGCAGCATCGAAGTTGTCAATACAATGAGCATGTTTGTCATACACAGTTATTGCTATAACAGTTAACTTATTTTTTCATTCAGTATTTGTAAGATGGCGACATCCTGTATTTGACTGTTTAGTTTCCTTACTTCCATGAAGGCAACCAAACCAGTTTAAACGGTTTTTCTT
Source organism: Solanum piurae (assembly GCA_029582685.1). Lineage (NCBI taxonomy): Eukaryota > Viridiplantae > Streptophyta > Magnoliopsida > Solanales > Solanaceae > Solanum > Solanum piurae. The sequence continues at coordinate 22,361 of JAJOOO010001555.1, read as the reverse complement.
GTTTTATATGTCACCTATAGTGTCCTTGCCTACGGAGAATGATGTTAGATTTCAAATTTAGGTACGGCGTACTGATGTCCTATCTGCTTGGAGTGGTATCCGCCCTCTAGCAATTGATCCCAAGGCAAATAGTACGGCGAGCATCTCCAGAGATCATGTTGTCACTGAAGATCATCCTGGTTTGGTAACAATTACTGGTGGAAAATGGACTACGTATAGAAGGTAACTTATAATATCTGAACTAATGGGTAATGCTAGTTGTCTTGTGAGACGAGAAGGTGTTTCTATATGGAAAAGAGGCCTGTTTGTTCAGAAAGCAGCCCCAAGTTGTTTTTTAGAGGTGCAATTCTGTTGAATATGGAAAGAAGCTTGGGCTACTTTATATAAAAGAACCAGAGAGGGTGCTTTTTGTTTCAGTAACAGTGGGTCAACCTTTTTTCCTTTGGGTGCCCTCTTTTCAGCTTTTGTGAATTGCAATTTGAACCAGTCTTTTCTCCTCTAAATTCGGAAACTTGTTTCTTTTCTTCAATAAAAGACACTACTAGGAGATATAATTTGTAACATTGAAAGATGTTTAGTAGGTTTAATAAACTTTTTATTGAATATGATAGTTTTTCACACATTGGTGTGAATTGTAAAATCCATGATATCAATTTGATTTTTATATAAAAAATATCCACCCATATGAAAGCCTCAAAAAAAGTTTTGTAAGTATAATTATACTTCTAAAAGACAACCAAAAGCATTTTCCAAAAAACTGAATCTGAAACACAAGTGTTTTCTGGAAAAATGCAAATAAATATATTTATTGCAAAGACGAAAAAAAAAGGTTCTAAATCCAAACACAATTTAAAATGGAACATCTCCAAAGTTTTTTGGTCTCCTTTATTAACATTTTAAAGTTTTGTCTCATTTCAGCATGGCAGAAGATGCGGTTGATGCGGCTATAAAATCTGGAAAATTGAACCCAGCAAATAAATGCTTGACATACAACCTACAACTCGTAGGTGCAGATGGATGGGATCCTGCATCTTTTACGGTACTTGCTCAACAATATGTCCGCATGAAAAGGTCTCATGCAGGGAAGGTTGTTCCAGGAGCGATGGACACAGCTGCCGCTAAACATCTATCTCATGCATATGGTGCGTTGGCTGAACGAGTGGCTGCTATTGCTCAGGTTCGCTTCCTTCTTAGTTCCAATCGTTCCTTTTTCTTCTGGTACTTTGGCTATATATCTTTATACTAACCTTAATGCATTTTATGTTAAGTGCTTCTTAAGGTAGCTCATTGGTAATACAATCTACTCTATAATAATACATGAACAGAACAAAAACAAACATAGAAATGCGTTCTGCAGAACATGCTTGCTGATTTAGACACTTGTTTAAAGTAATTTTTGCAATTTCTGGTATCTGCAAGCTTCTTCTATCTTTTTTTGCTTAATTATTGTAGATTGCATGAAATGCCAGTTTCTGGGAATCAATAAAGAACCAAGTATTTCTATTGTCATGGACTGATATTACGGGTCTCCAAGAATAGAATCAGGGATGTGTCTATTCATGAATGTGGATTTGAGGAGGAGTATCTGAGTCACTCTGAACTTGAAATTAATTATTTTAGAGGAGCATCTCAACTTTGAATCAACATTCATTCTCATTAACACTTGCATGAGTAGTAGATTTTGATTTTTGATAAAAGTTTTCTATGTTATGAAAGAGTCATGGCAGTAACACTCTGGAGTAAGAACTTTTGCTGTTTGAGAAGCCTGTACTGTCAATAGGAATCAGAACTTGTTGAATAGGATGCATGATTAATGCAAGATCGATTGAAAATGCTGGCTTAAAAATCCTTCTCAATAATTTATCAAGCACATATTGAAAATACTTTACGAAAATGTACACGAAGTCACAGGCCCTCAATATGATTTCAGGATCTTTCCAAAGTGTGTCAAGGAAGATATTTTATAACCTTGAAAAAAAAAATCTCGAGAACTTCTTCATTTAAGTTGTTCCAAGAAGTTATTGCAAAAAAAAAACTGTTGTGATAATGTGCTTTGAATGCTTACCTTTCTATAAAAACCGTGGTTTGAGTGTCCCAAAGAAAAATTTCTTTTCTACACTCAAAATACTCCGTAATCTTCAAGTACACTTCTTCTTTTTGCACATTTTTTCGCTAAAAAAAGTTTTTTCCAAGTAGTTCATCTCAATGCTCTTTAATCTTCACTTCAAACTCATTTAGTTAGGAAGTTATTTTCTGGCATTTTCATGTCTACGCCAGATTAATTTGATTGATCTGAATTACAGAATGAAAATCTGGGAAAACGACTGGCTCATGGATACCCTTTCTTGGAAGCTGAGGTTGCATACTGTGCTCGGGAAGAATACTGTGAATCCGCTGTAGATTTTGTAGCTAGGAGATGTCGTCTTGCCTTCCTTGACACTGATGCTGCACAACGTGCACTGCCACGAATAATAGAGATACTGGCTGCAGAGCACAAATGGGACAAGTCTAGGCAGAAACAAGAACTGCATAAGGGAAAAGAATTTTTAGAAACTTTCAAGTCATCAAAAAATGCACAATTCCATGATGGGAAGCACTAGTAAGTTATTCAATCCAATACGAAACATGTTCTTCTAGTGTCAGATTTCCCGTTTCTGACACTTTACCCACTCATTGTTCTAGGTTGTTAAAGCTGTATATCAATCTTCAAGGCGCGGAGTTCTACTTTTACTTCCTTCTGCGTTAAAGAGTAACGAAAATACCACACATACCTTTTTCATGTATGCATTTCATATGGATTAAAGCTGCAGAATGACTTATTTTGTCAAAGCTTTTAAGTTTCTTAGGAACAGTTCATTTTTTCTTTTCGTTTGTTGCAATGATCATTTCTCTTGATCATCTTATAGTTATTGGATTATGTCTAGGGCATGAAATTTGGCCCCTCTGATGTAATAATTACTAATTTAATTGAGTATAGATTAATGTTATTTCTGTTGACCTCAACTTGTTTGGGACTGAGCCGCCGTTGAGGCGTAGTTGTTCTTCCTCTACTTTGTTACTCTATGGTCTTCAAGTTTCATGCATAAGGAGGAAACTCAGCAATCAAAAAACAAAGAAGATGGAATTATTTTTCTTTTTCTATACTGCAACTACAAGTTGATGGTAATAGTACTTTGTCCCCAAATAAATTTACTAAAACTTAGATGATGAGGATATCTTTGAGGAAGAGGATACGTTGGATTATTATTTTGCAAATGCAGCTAGGAATGAAGATATTTTTTCCATTGATTATTCTTCTAAATTGGATATTATTTTTAAATTTAATTCTATAAATGTTGTAGTTTGATTTGGTAATGTATTATTGAATTAATGACTGTATTTTTAAATTTGTAAGACGAATTTTAAGGAAAATAAATAAAACCATATTTGTGTTTTTTCCAAAATAAATAAAACTGATTGTTGTAATTTTAAATTTTGAAAATGAATTTTAAGGAAAATATATAAAATCATATTAATGTTTTTCCAAAAAATAAATGAAATCATCTTATAAACACAGAATTTCCTATCAATTCTTTTATATATCTCTTAAAAAAAAGTGTAAAAATATTTAGCGGTAATAAAAATGAATATTAACAAAGAGTATTAAAGTCTTAGCGGTCATTAGTTAATTAATATTTAGCCCTCGGGATAGTAAATTTTCCACATCTATTTATCATTTATCGTTGGATCAACTGGTTGAGGATGTAGGCAAAATAGATTGCCTTTTATGTCTTGAACCATGATATTGCAATGTCTATTATTGTGATGGACTGGGTATTATTAGGGTTTAGGTTGATTTTTGAACCAAACTTCACTTTTACTATGGAATAATTGTACGGGAAAATTAATTGTACTTTCCTTTCCAAAATTTTCAGTGAAGAGATTATTATTTTTTTAGTTTGAGAATGAGTTTTGATTCAACTAGCAGTGATCATAAGATTTTCAAGATTCCCAGGACAAAAATAAAGGTCCCAAATTAGTATGTATTGTAAAGATATGACACCTGCCTAACTCTACCTCAAAAGCTAGCTCATGAAGAAAAGATTGTTCAAGTCCATATAAGCAGACCACCAGTCTATTCCTCAACCAATGTGGAACTTTTACCCACTCTAACACTCGCTTCACACCTAGGCCAACTGGAGCGTGGACTAGGAGCTCAAACGGGAATGAACTTGACTCTGATATCACGTAAAGATATGATGCCTGAGCTCAACTCAACCCCCATTCCCCAAAAGCTAGTTCATGAGGAAAGGATTGTCCAAGTCCATATAAGCATATCATCAGTCAATTCCCCGACCAATGTGGAACTTTTACCCACTAAGTTACGTATCTAGTAAAATTCTCACGTTGAAAATTGGTTCTCATGATCAACATCATTGTGGCTATCACAATATGCTGCTTGTTATGCATTCGTTGACATTTATACATGGCGCATTTCATTGGCTTGCTACTTCAAGAAACTATTAATGTTTGGAGAGATACAATTGTCGGATCAAATATATTTACTTGAGCAACATTGATATTGACATTTCAGAATTGGAAGGAATGCTTTGTGCTTATTCTAACTGTATCATCAGGAGAAGTACACTTTTAAGTTATGGGTGATGAAGGATTATAATGTCAAGGTATCTTGGAATGCAATATTTTTCATAGCAGATCTCGATATTATTACCCTCATACTATTGGCAAATGAGGAAGTGTTATCCTGGTGCATAGATCATCGACACATGGACAATGCATATTGGAGACAGAGAGGACCCTTTACCTTATTACCTCGGGATCTCAGTCAGAATGGATTCGCTTTTACAGAAAGCTCGATCTCTCCAAAATTACTTATTTGATATTTATTTATATATGATCGATATATTTTTTTCATTTACTGAATATAATATTACAATATTTGATTGTTATTAATTTATCTATCTTTTAGATTAATTCAAATTGTATTTACCATAGCTTTCTTATTTCATGTTCTCTGGGAAAGAACATGAGTCATTTCTTTTAGTAATTAGATTAGTGTTAGGATTTGAATATTCTAGTTTTTACTTAAATATGATAGGACTTTGAGTATTAATATTGTAGTTTTTAATTAGATATTTTATTTTATTTTGCTTATTGAGTTTATATTTTTTATTTAATTTTTTAACAACCAATTGAAAGGGGCCTGACCTCCTTTTACATCTGGGGACAAGAGAAATGTTGTCCTATTAAGATTCTGATCCAATTATCTTTTCAAAACAAAATAACTATACTATTACATTTTAAACTACAGAAAAGTATTTAAGGTGGATTGTTATTTATATACTATAATTTTACATTGAATATTCTTCTTAGTTGGATATTATTATTAAATTTAATTCTATAAATGTTGTAGTTTGATTTGATGATGTATTATTGAATTTATGTTTTTTCCCAAAAATAAATAAAATTGATAATTTTTTAAGGAAAATAAATAAAGTCATATTTATGTTTTTTCACAAAAATAAATAAAATCATCTCATAAACAACCAATTGAAAGGGGACACTGAACCTGGCCTCTTTTTACATCTTAGGACAAGAGAAATCATGTCCTATTAAGACATTTTAGTTGGATATTAATTGGATAACTAAATAAAATCATATTTATGGTTTTCCCCAAAATTAATAAAATCATCTTATAAATAAGCCCAACATTCATCCTAGTAGTATACAAGAAGAAAAACTCTAGCATTCAAATTAAAACTCTAAAATGACAAATTGTCAACAAAAGAACAAATCAATTCTTTCTAATCAAATTCATGAAGGTATTGTTACTCCATTTGTTTGCTAATAGTAGATAGAAGAAATAAAAAAAAAAATCCGGTTTATCTTTTCATTGGGTTGCTATGTCACGTGATACTTGTTTTGTGGTTTCATTTAATATTTCCCATGAAGTGTTTGGAGAGATCATACCATTGCAAGAGAAAATGTGGTTGGCCAACGGTAATATTGGTGTTTCGGAATTAGGAGGCATGCTTTGTGCTTATACTAACGGATATTATCAAAGGAAGCGTACTTTTAAGTTATGGGTGTTGAAAGATTATGGTCTCAAAGACTCTTGGAATGAAATTATATCTATAGTAGATCCCGATATTATTATAGCCTCCCCAAAATATAGATTTGCAGATGGTGAAGTGTTACTTTGGTGCGAACATTTTGAAGGCGAGGAAGGTGAGGGTAATTCATTTCAGACACAAAGAGGACCTTTTACATTATTGCCACGAGGTAACTTTCAGAACGGATTCGCTTTCACAGAGAGCTTGATCTCTCCAAGGTTACTTATAACTTAGTATTTGCTTATGTATGATTGAAACATTTTCCCATTTTTCGGTTATCATATTACAATCTCTTGTTTTTATTAGTTTATCTATCGATTGCATTTCTTTTTGTTTCAAATAATATTTATCAAAAGTTTATTTATTTCATGTTCCTATGGAAAGATTATTTCATTTTTAAATTATAATCAACTCAAAAGATCAATAACTATCAACTAGTTGTGGCGGTATGTCTTTTAATCATGTATAGTAAATTTACCTAGGTCTGATGCTTTTATAATACTTATCATATATTTATAAGCCAGTTAACAAATCGAAAGCTTCTAATATTATTCCCTTTTTATTATTAGATACACATAATTTACTAACTAAATTTTTCTATTTAAACAATCTCTTGTCTTTATTATATCAAGTAAAAATAATTTTATATCTTTAAAGTTTTATCCTATTCCTTTTTCTTAAATCACTTTAATCTTCTATCAAATCTCTCTCCAAATAGGCTTGTCACGTATGTACCATATAAAGTAAATAATGTAACCTTATAAAGCCACCTTCTAATGTGGATTTCATCTTAAAAAACAATATTTATACACTTTAAGTTATGGTTGTAAAATTCTCACAGTAAAAAGTGGTTCCCGGAGAAATATTAATAAACATCGTTCTGGCTATCACAATGTGATTCTTTGACATTTATACATGGGGCATTTCATTGGCTTGTTACTTCGAAAAATTATTTTGTGATTTTATTTAATATTTTCCATAAAGTGTATTGGAGAGATATCATTGTTAGAACTTAAATCTAATATATATGCTTGAGAAACATTGATATTGGCATTTCAGAATTGGAAGGAATGTTTTGTGCTTATTCTAATGTGTATCATCAGGGGAAACACATTTTTAAATTATGAGTCATGCAAGATTATGATGTCAAGGTATCTTGGAATGCAATATTTTTTATAGTAAATCTCGATATTATTACACTCATACTATATTTGCAAATTTAGGGAAGTATTAACCTGGTGCATACATCATCGACACGTGGACAATGCATATTGGACACAGAGAGGACCCTTCACCTTATTGCTAACTAATATTATTCAACTCAATCTTTCGAAAATCACTTATGAGATAATTGGCTTATTATAGAAATGTAAAAATACTTGAAAAGGAAGAATTGGTGTTTAGAACTACATAAAAGAGTCACTAAAAAATACAGTTTCAATTTTTACTTAGTTATAATAGTTTTGGTTTGACTATTTTATTTTTAATTAAATAATTTATTATATTTTGTTTATTGAATTTATTTTTTTAATTAGTTTTTTACCAATCAACTGGAAGAGGGCATTGAACCAGACCTCCTTTTACATCTTGGTGAAGAGAAATGTTGTTTTATTAAGATTCTGATCTAATGATCTTTTCAAAACAAAACAAAAATACTATTGCATTAAACTACAGAAAAGTATTCAATGCAGATCATATATATATATATATATATTAATTTTACATTGAATATTCTTCTTAATTGGATATTATTTTTTAATTTTTAATTCTATAATTGTTATAGTTTGATTTGGTTAATGTATTATTAAATTGATGACTGTATTTTAAAATTTTGAAGATGAATTTTAAGGAAAATAAGTAAAACCATATTTATGTTTTTCCCAAAATAAATAAAATTGATGATTGTAATTTTAAATTTCGAAGATGAATTTTAAGGAAAATATATAAAATCATATTAATGTTTTCCCCAAAAATAAATGAAATCATCTTATAAACAAACAACTTGAAGGAGAGATTGAACCTGACATCTTTTTACATTTTAGGACAAGAGAACTCATGTCCTATTAAGATTTTGATCCAATGGATATTAATTGGATAATTAAATAAACTCATTTTCATGCTTTTCCCAAAATAAATTAATTAGTATTTATGTTTTTCCCCAAAATTAATAAAATCATCTTATAAATAAGCCCAATATTCATCCTAGCAATATAGAAAATGAAAAAAAAAAATAGCATTCAAATTAAAACTCTAAAGATGGCAAATAGTCAACAAAAGAACAAATCAATACTTTCTAATCAAATTCTTGAAGGTATCTATTTTTTTCTTAGTTGAGTTTATTAATTTCTTATCAATGATGGTGTTTTGAGTCAGTTTCATACAATCTTAAATACAGAACAAAGAGTTGTGGAGTTGTCAGAAAAAACAGAATTGATGAACATTATTGATATGAAACGGGTAATTTTCTAAATTTTGTTACTCCATTTGTTTGCTAATAGTAGATAGAAGAAATAAAAAAAAATCAATTTATCTTTTCTAAACTCTTGGTTAATCGTATAACATTTGAATTCTTGAAAAACAAGATTTTGATAGCACATTCTTATCCTATCTTGGCCATGCATGTTCATTTTCAAAAAGAAACACTTACAGACATTCTCAGTAGGTTACTAGTGCAGTCTCTTCTTCGGTTCAAATATGTCTCAAAATATTTAAAAACATTGATTGATGACCCGATATTTAGGAAGCAACATCTCAATTGTGCCAAAAATGACCAAAATTCCCAAAAGTTTTTCTTTTACAAATGTCTCTCTCTCTGGATGATATATATTATATATCTTGTTGTCCTTTATCGTTAGATCAACAGGTTGTGGATGTAAGGAAATTGAATTTCCCTTTAAATCTTAGACCACAATATTATCGTGTCTGTTGTAATGGATTGGTTATTATCCAAATTTATGAAAATATTATTGGACCTTGCTCACTTTTGTTATGGAATCCCTCCACGGGAGGATCAATTGAACTTCCCACTTCAAAAAATTTAGTGAAGGGATTTTCTTGTTATGGAATGAGTGTTGACTCAATTAAGAGCCCGTTTGGATTGGTTTAAAAGTCGGTCAAATCTACTTTTAAGTCAGTTTTTTATTTTTGGAAGTGTTTGGCAAATATAAAAACTAACTTAAAATAAGTTACGAAGTGTTTGGCAAGGTAAAAAATGACTTAAAATAAATCAAAAATGACTTAAAATAAGTCAGAAACCAAAAGTAGGTCTCCCCCTATTTTTTATTTTTTTACTTAAAAGTCATTTCAGTTTGACTTTTTATTTTTGACTTAAAAACTATTTTTTTAAAGCCAATCCAAACGGGCTCTAATGGTGATTATAAGATCCTTACGATTCCCGTGGACTGGAATAAATATTGCAGAGTACCTGGTGAAATTCTCATGCTAAAAAGTGGTTCTTAGCGAATAATAGATGTGCATCCTCGTTACGTTCACAGTATGTAATTGTATGGTATCCATTCTTTGGCATTTCATTGGGTTGGTATGTCACGTAATACTTTTTTTGTGGTTTCATTTAATATTTTTCATGAAGTGTATGGAGATATCATACCATAGCCAGAGAAAATATGGTCATGCAACATTAATGTTGGCGTTTCAAAATTGGGAGGCATGCTTTGTGCTTATTCTAATGGGTATTATCAACGGAAACACACTTTTAAGTTATGGGTGTTGAAAGATTATGGTCTCAAGGACTCTTGGAATGAAGTATTATCTAAAGTAGATCCTGATATTGTTATAGCCTCTCCGAAATATAGATTTGCAGATGATGAAGTGTTATTTTGGTGTGAACATTCTGAAGGCGGGGAAAAATTATATAGGACACAGAGAGGACAATTTAGTACATTATTGCCTCGAGGTATCTTGCAGAATGGATTCACTTTCACAGAGAGTTTGATCTCTCCAAAATTTCTTATAACTAATATTTGTTTATGTATAATTAGTTTTTTCATATTACAATCTTTTGGTTATCATATTACATCTTTTGTTTTTATTAGTTTATCTATCATTTGGATATCTTTTTGTTTCAAATTATATTTATCAAAACTCTATCAATTCACTTTGGTCTGAAGCTTTTATAAAAATGGTCTCATCATATATTTATAGGCCAATTAATGAAATGAAAGTCTCGAATATTTTTTCCTTTTTATTATTATATACATAAAATTCGCTAACAATTTTTTTTATTTAAACAATCTTTGTTATTATTATATCACGTAAAAAATTAAAGTGAATTTTCTTTTTTGAAGTAGTATCACATAGTTCTGCTTCATTGAAAATCTAATTATAGTTTCTCAATTAAATTATTAATACTCACGTAGATATCTCTATTATTTGTCTGTCTATATATCTATATAAAAGAAGGACATAGCCCTGGTTACTGGCACACATATAACATAGAAATCACATTTAATTTTTCATTGATTGTCGTAATCGCTAAATTTAATATGACTTTTTTTTTTTTACCCTCCGTAGGCCCTTCATCTAACTTTAGGAAAAATAAGTGAAGATTTTTGTAATGATAGTAAAATCGACTTTGTGCAGATAAAGCATGTAATAGGCCAAATGCAGAATTTCTTGTTAATTCACTTATTTTTATAATAGTGAAAAACGACAACAATAATATATATTTCGTGTAATGTCACAAGTGAAGTCTGAGGAGGATAACCGCAAGAAAACATACATTATGTACTACTCCCTCTGTCCACTTTTATTTGTCATGTTGCGCTTTTCGAAAGTCAATTTGACTAATTTTCAAAGTTAAATTAGATTATATTAATTCGATATTTTAAACAAAAAAAATAGATATTCAAAAACTATATGAAAAGTACTATAAATTGCAATTTTTTGCATATCAATATGATGAAAAAATACATCTTAAAATGTTAGTCAAAGTTCTTATAGTTTGACTCTAAAAATAGAAACCATGACAAACAATAGTGGACGGAGGGAGTACTTCTCTTTAGACTAATTTTGATGTATCGTCTCAATCATAAGCATTTAAGTCTTTGAACAAAAAAGAATAAATTCACGGTAAAACGAGAGGCCATTCATAAATGGATTCCCTTTCTATAATGAGACTATAATGTAGAATTGTTGAGGTCTAAGGTTTTTTTTTATAATTTTCAAAGGAGACACCGCATATTCACTCTCTAAGTATGATTTTTTTTAATGAAATTAAGAATAGCGAGTTCAGAAACAATTGAACATGACTTGTGCTACAATTATGAAATTCTATTTGTATTTGTGCTTATTTTGGTGTGATGACATTTAGGTATGTCAGTCTAAAACTTTGTGTGCATGATACTTTAATTGATTTTAAATATTGACATATTTTTGTGTATTTAAGTATTGATAAAGCTATAAATAGAAAACAAAAAGAAGTTAATATAGTAATTGACTAGTTGGGATCCTACATTGTACTATTTATATCGTACTCTTGAATTAAATATTGTAGTTTCAAAGTTAATATTATATATTTAAATTGAATACTATTATTTCAATATCGAAGAAGATTTTTAAGGAAAATGACATCTAGTGTTATTTTTTGTTGGACAATACTAATTAGTGAAAATAATAAAATTTCTTTTATTGGTACATATTTATACTTTTTCCAAAAATAAATAGAATCGGATTACGAATAAAGCTAGGATTTAAGCATTTAAATTGAAGCTTCAAAGATGGTAAATCATCAATAGAAGAAGAAATTAGTACTTTTCAATTAAATTCTCAAAGGTATTTGTTTCTTTCTGCTATGTGTGTTTTAATTTTCTATAACGGCAATGATGACTGAGCTGATTTTATACAATTTTATATGTAAGTAACGAATTATGGAGTTGTTGAAGAAAATAAAATCAATGTAATTTGTTAATCTGAATCAAGTAAGTTTATAATATAGCGATTGAGTTCATTTATTGAAGTAGGTTGTTAGTTGGACTTAGTATGTATGATTTGTTGCTATGGCTAAAAGGTGTTTCTTTTCTGTTTAATTTTACTTAGTTTGTTAAAAATGTTTTAAACCTAGGTGTGTTTGGTACTTGGTAGGAAAGAAAAAAGTTTTACGAGAAAATAGTTCTAAAAAATGTGCAATGTTGTAGCTAACACGTTAAATATTTCGTCTAGGATATTATATATTTAGCAGCAATTCAACTTTAAAATGTATATTTATCATGATGAAGTGAAATATATTTATAGCTTATTTTAGATCTTAAATTTTTAATTGTTTTTATATATTTTATGCCTGATCAAACTATCTCACGTAAATTAAGACTAATCAAATATGTATTAGTTAGTTATACACCATATCTACTCATACATAATAAATCATAGATATGGATAAACAAAGACCCAACCATTATTAATACACCAAAAATAGTTCCATCATAATTAATCACAGTATAACTAAATTCAATATCATTAATATGAAAATTACTACAATACATTCGAAAATTATTTAGCGTAATAATCTCGAAATAAAATGTAGAATTATTTTATGTCGGGTCAAACAACCCCAAATAGTAATCCTATGAGCAGCTATTTCCTATTTGTGCATTTTCTATCATCTTCAAAAGCCTTCACAAAACCTTATCAAAATAACCACCGGCGATGGCGGCGATAGCTGCCGCCGTAGCGGCGGCGACCTCCGCTTTCACCTCACTCCACCTCACTCGCGCAACTCCCTACACGCGCCGCCACATTCGTACCTTCATCACTTCATCACTCTCCTCTTCCTCAACTAAATTCAACATCACTTTTGCTCCACCAAAACCCAAACCCAAAACCAAACCAGAACCCGCAATTCCCATAAACTCCGACTCCGACTCCAATTCGGTCCCGAACTTAGATGCTGAACTTGGTGACCAGCTCTATATACCTTGGATTGTTCGTGATGAAAAGGGTAATCTCATTCTCCAATCTACACCTCCTGCACGTCTACTCCATGAGATGGCTAATGCTAGCACTAGTAAGAAAAAGAAGAAGGGAAAAGAGGTTGCTTCCAAAGCTGCCACGGTGGTTCCTACACCGGAGCCTAAGCACTCAAAGGCAGCTCGCCGGTTCTATAATGAGAACTTTAGAGACCCTCCTCAACGCCTCAGTAAAATCCTCGCTGCTGCCGGAGGTAACTTTAGCATCTCTAACAATACGATTGTATGTATTACAATGTTTGGATAGATTGTATCTTCTTCTGTCGTATTTGGAGGACAGACTTATACAAAAAGTAGCAATCACACTAAATCGGTCATTACATAAAATGTGACTTTTTGTTGTTATGTAATGATGATTTAAGATATGATAAAATTTAAGAAACAATCAATTTAGACGTTATATTTAAACTAACAACATAATACAATATATCAGGTAACAACCATCCAAAGTCCAATACAATATAATGGTACCCTTTTCTGATGGTTCAGATACCCTTTTCACCATTTTGTTTAATCAGAGACAATGACAGCAACTATGCCTCAATCTGGAATCTTGTAGGTTGGCTATATGAATCCTATATATGCATTCTACAAGAGGGAACATACTATAGATGTTGATAACCACGGCATGATTGGGTCTCTATTCCAAACTAGTTAGGGTAATATATATTTGGGACCATTTCAGTTCAATAATCATTAAATGAGGCCAGACTAAAAGAATTGAGAGAAGTGACTAAAAGATTGTGCCTTGATAATTCCCGATGCCACAGATTGTGTTATGCGATATTTTTAAAGAGAATTGAAGTGGCATCATCAATACCATAAGTTGTATTGACAGATAGTTGCTGCTGCCATAGGTTGTGAGTTGTGTTGAGGGGTTGGCCCATTATTCACCAAGTTTCAAACTGTGACCTACTGGCCCTTGGTGATTTTCGGTTATCAAAAAGAAGAAAAAGTTGTTGTGGTGGTAATTATATTTAGAACTCATTTGGATGTTACTGGTGCTAGGATATAGAAAGTATGTTTTTTTATTTACAGGGCTTGCTCTGTAGTTTATGTCTGTGCTACTAATGAGATGTTATAATTATGAGAGTTAGCATATTAAGAACAAAGCAATGCTAGTAGAGTATCTGAAATTGAGGATTCGTTTTATAGTGGCATCCAGACGGAGCAGTGAAGAGCTGATTTTTCAAGGGCGGGTCACTGTGAACGGTTCTGTTTGCAAGACTCCACAGGTCAAGTTCAGAAATGCTCCCATATCGCAAAAGTGTTAGGTTTTGAAGCCAGTGCATTTTTATTTTTTGGGTTTGAATAGATAGTTGACATCTATTCTGCTTGTTGGCAGACTAAAGTTGATCCAGCTAGGGATGTAATTTATGTCAACGGAAATCGTCTTCCTAAGAAATTGCCTACAAAGGTTTATCTTGCACTAAACAAGCCAAAAGGGTATGTCTATCCTTCTCTCTTTATCAATGACAATGGAGGAGTTTGGACTTTTGTTTGTTATGTCTGTTAGTTGTTGATTCAGGTTTAACAAAATTACAGGTACATATGCTCATCCGGGGAGAAAGAAACTAAGTCAGTCATGTCCCTTTTTGATGATTTTATAAAGAGTTGGGTATGTTGTCTTCTGCTTGTATGGGTCTTCTTAAAATGTTCGTCTTTTGGGAAAACTGTGTCTTGCGAATAATGAGGTTATTTGTAGAGCTAATTTGTAGGAATTATGTTACTTACACAGATATTCTAAAAGTTGTTATACTCTTGACTTTTTATATTTGCTGTGCCTTGTTTTTTAAAGGATAAAAGGCATCCTGGACAACCAAAACCTCGGCTCTTTACAGTTGGCAGACTTGATGTTGCCACGACTGGCTTGATTATTGTGACCAATGATGGTACAGATGACATTTTCTTTTATAATACCAAAGCACATGTTATTTGTGACCTCACCGAGATCTTCTAAGAAAAGATAACCTCCATAAGGTTCATTTCAAAAGCTACCTACATAGTAATCTGGTTTATGTTTCTCTTTCAGGGGAGTTCACGCACCAGATTTCGCATCCTTCATCTAATTTGTCAAAGGAGTATGGTCTTATGACGATCTCCCTCTTTAAGTTTTTATGCTTTGCTTTGCTTTTTGGGGTAACATACACAATTGTCTGTACAATGTGATGATATTTTTTTTTGACATTTACTGTACTTGTCATCTGCAATTAGTTGTTCTTTTTTTCTTCAAAACATGTGTATAGTTAAAGTTTAAGAATTCAACCAGTCTTTCTGCTATGATCGTCACTCACCAGATGATTTTGTTCTAGATACATTGCAACTA
Organism: Solanum piurae; assembly: GCA_029582685.1. Classification (NCBI taxonomy): domain Eukaryota; kingdom Viridiplantae; phylum Streptophyta; class Magnoliopsida; order Solanales; family Solanaceae; genus Solanum; species Solanum piurae. The sequence goes on along the minus strand of JAJOOO010001555.1, from coordinate 6,942 downwards.
TCGACGGTGAAGTTCATAAGCGACACTTGATAGCCATTAGTGAGGGAACAGTTATTGACGGTGTCCATTGCACCCCAGATAATGTTGAACTACTACCAGGGCAGCCTGACTTATCAAGACCTCGTCTGCGGATTGTGGTACTGTTTACTGTTTAGTCACTTATCTTTGTTTGTTTATTAGAAGAGACACCTAGTTCCATGTTGTTTTCTTAAAATCATGAACTAATATAGGGTATTCTGTTGATTTTTTTTTTAATTTTCTTTTTTCGCTACACATTTTTTATTTGAGTAGGATCCCAGACCAAATGAGCAGAAGCTAAATTTTATTATGCTTATTTTAGTGACGATACTAGTCAAAAAAAATTGACAATCTTATTCGTTTTACCCAGTACTGGTTGTCATTGTGCTGTATAATTGGAATATAACTTAGTTTTCCTTGAATAATATGCATGTAAATGCACTTGTAACTAGTTCAGTTCTTGTCTTGTGCATGTTTGTTTAGGGCTTGAGCAGAAGTTGGGCCATACCTGTCTAGGATAGGCTAAAGTATCAGGCTACATAATTTACGGAAGGATAGATAAAACTGCACATGGATTCTTCTCGCTGATTTTAGTTGCTTTTAAGTGGGTTCTACTGAGCTGTTAGATTTACTATATTCACTTTGTTATAAACAATGTCCTACAATAAAGTAAGTTCTACAAGATAGATCAGCCTAGCCTGAACTGATGCAAGTATACTTGTCTGATAGACCTTTATATCCTAGTTCCTCCAATCTGCTGTTTACTATTAGTAAAATAGAAAGTGCAGCCCGACACTCGAAGCATCCTGCATTCACGTAGGGTTCGAGGAAGGGCCGCACCTTAAGGGGTGTGACGTAGGAAACCTACCCTGATGGAAGTGTTCCCATTCTCTGTTTAATAATGCTGTTGATTTTTTATCCACACGAGAAATTACTTGAGTGGACCTAAATTTCTCCTTTTCCTAATGATATAGGTTCATGAAGGACGGAATCATGAAGTTCGTGAACTTGTGAAAAATGCTGGACTTCAGGTATTTTGGTTCTAACGAGTTTATTCTGGCCAACATACTTGTTCTTACATAATGGATGTATCTTAGTGAGAGCTAAAGAAATTGATGTGTTTGTGCAAAGATAACACTATATCTGAAAAATCGAGTTCATATTATTATATACTGTGGTGTAGCTATTAGACATGTTCAACTTTTGGTTGTTGGAAGCTTACATGCTCACTTGTTTTAGCTTCACTTCTAAAAAGATCCCTGGATGTATTATTATGGGTCAACTTCATTCTTCATTCTGTCCAGCTTTGTGTCTTTCGGTGTTGCACCAGATTAATTGTTGCTACTTGCTTGCTATGTGCAATTTTGTTCTTAATTTTCTGATGTTACTTGTGTTGACCTTAACTCTGCTTCTTTTATGTATTTCAGTTGCGTGCACTGAAGCGTATACGTATAGGTGGTTTCAGGCTCCCCGCAGATCTTGCGTAAGTTTGCAGTAGTTCTTTCTGAATTTTTTTTGGTGAAGCAGTAATATGATAAGGAAGGTCATGTTATAATGTATATTACAACTTCAATCTGTATAAAAGCTGATTTGTGCAGCCTAGTTTGACAACACATATTTAAAGCTCTCTAATTGTGAAGTATGCCACACCTTAACACAGAGTGGGTGCTCTTCTGTAGGTCTTCCCGGAGGCTAGGAAAAACTTGTGTCTTGAGTTATTTAGTTAGTCAGTATTCGTCATTAGTAAGTGTGTGGATCTGTGCGGTCTAGACTGACTGAATGTTTGTGTTTGGACTCATCTTGAGCTGAGATTGCTGCTGCTGTTTGAAGCCTAAAATTATCATTTGCTCTCTGTTTTTGCTTTGAGCTCAGATGCTTGCTGTCAAAGCAGCAAGCTAACGAAGCAAGGAAGACAGAGGGGTGGTTGGGTGTACCCTCTAGAAGCTGATATTGTCTGTGTTCTGTGCTGCATAGAATGCTTTTGCTTTCATTTGCTGTCCATCCATAAGGCCTCCAATATTTGAATATTAGCTCTCTTGTCTCTTATATGCTATTTAGGCTAAAAACTTACCAAGTTCCACAACTGATACATAAATAGGCCTAGTGGTTGGGAATTTGTACTATTCACTTATTTCCATTGGTTCCTTTGATCAATTGTCCTCTGGGCGGCATTTCTTAATGTTCCTTACTTGCAATAGTACGGCAATGTTAAATTCTCAAAATTATGCAGGCTTGGCAAGCATGTTGAATTAAATCAAGCTAATCTGAAGGCATTGGGTTGGAAGAGTTAAAGTTGGATGAGATCTGAACCAAGGTTATCATGCATGCATCGAATGGGCATAAGAATCAGGGATTATGAAGAAAAATTAGACAGTGACTGGTTAGTACTTGGTAGCATTCACTTCTGCATGTTCAATTTCAAATCTTGCAGATCTGATAAGGTATATAAGGTTTTAGTCATTGCAAGACGAATGCACCATATGTCGACTGTCAACAGTAAATATTCCCGAAATTGGGTGCCTAGTTACATCCATTGATTACATCTCTCTGCCTATATGCCAATTAACAAGCAACAGGCCTGTAAGATTGTACATAGCACAGTTATGTTATTGATGAATGAAATGTCCAATTATTTTCTACGACTCTTAATCCTGTCGGAGATTTATTTGCCAATAGAAAATATAAGAATTGTTGAGCCAAATGGAACATATGAACACTGAGAACTCATCTTCTTTTTTCCTTTTTTGTTTTTTGTTTTTTGTTTTGGTGTGTGTGTGTGTGTGGCCAAATTGAATTTGTTTGGATATGAGGCTATGTTGTTTTTATTGAAAGAGTTACATGATTGAAGGAAATGATTCAGGTTATGTTTCTTGCCAGCAATTTATGTTTCTTGTCTTGTAGTTCAGTCTTTGATTTGGTTTTACTTGTACACTGATATTTTTGTTCATTTTCACCCGACGCGACACGTGGGGCCCAACTAATTTGGATTCATGTCGGAAAATATACTTTGAAGGGTAAAATGCTTCCGATAGAAAGCAACTCTGTTTTTCATATTCGAACTTGAGATGATATTGTGTATCCTTGGTGATTGTACACTGTTGATTCAAGTGAGATTGGTCATGGTTCGGGAATATATATACAGTAGGTGTTGAACTTCATTGGCTTTGTCTTATGTTTTGAATACCCTCGGTGAAAATTATGATTCCGCCAGTAGTGTATCGTGTTAGTAAAAGATACTGTTGACTTGAACATGGAAGAAGGAATGTCCAAACTAAAGAAACCAGACCTGATGGCCACAGAATATGGAACATAAAGTTTCATAAACTTTCTAAAAAAAGTTTAATTAAATTAATATAATATTAAAACATTAATAGAACCTTCTTGGATCTCACTCTTTGTTCTTTTGTCGTTTTTCTGTCTATTTAAGGATAACTCGAAGAGTTTAAATTACATATATTATTAATTATTATTGGTATAACAAATTATTTTTTATACTATCAAATTATCAAAATAATATCTCGTGTACCAAACAATCCCAAAGTACAACAACAAATTTAGTGTAGGGTCAGATGTACACAATCTTACTCTTATCTGTACTTGCTAGAGATGTTATTTTGATTGACTCTCAACAATTCTTCTCTTTATCTGAGCGTGAAAATGACAATGTGAATAAGCTCACACTAGAGGGCAGAAAACTTTAACCTTCTATTTTTTCATTGAATAAAAAACTTCAAACAAGACAAAAAAAAAATAGTGGAGAATAGTTTGAATTATTGGTGAAAATAGCAAGGATGGTGACATATTAATGTCTATTTGTAGAGCTAGCTATTATACAAGCTGGCTTAGGCCGGCAACCCATGTTAAACTTCACATGTTTTCTACATAAATTATTAATACTTATTAAAAAATGACAAAACATTCTTCTATTATGCAATACTTCTATTTGTCTCATACTAGCTATTTACCGGTTCAATAGTTCATCGAAAACAATCTAAATGTCTTTTTACAAAGTAAGAATAAGGTCTATCACTTTGAAAATTACACTCTATATATTATTAGTTCGATAAGTAAAAATACCTTTTAATTTCTTGATAATTTATGAATGGTAATTAAAAAGTGGTCATGTAAAGTTGGTAATAATTGTTTTACTTTCAGAAGGTTACATCAATCTATAGAAAGATTTCTATAGATTTCATCATAAAAAGGTAGTAATATCCTTTTTCCTTTTCCAACCATAAAAAAAAGTAACTTTTTTTTTTTATCTTTTTGAATTGTTTTGTAAAGAACAAATAATTCTAGTACTTTTAGGAGTTAGTTTAACTAGTTACTCCTCTGACCTGAAATGAATTTTAAATGTCTCGTCTTAGGAAGATATTTGTTGTTGAAACGAGTTTAAATTAGACATCTTTTTCAAAAAATTCATTATTGTGTAAGGTTAATCTATTACTATATCAAATAATAAAGGTGTAATACCAAACAAAAAAGGTAGCAAAGTACATAATTTCAATCAAAGCTATTTTCACCTAACTCTTAAATCCTTTTGAAGTAGATAAGTACATGGACCAAAATAGAAAGAAAAAGAAAAACATCACCTTGCAAGATTAGGTTCCATTTAATTAAGGTACCCCACATAAAGTACCTAAAAATTTATTTGCATTGGATATTTACATGAAGTCATATTAACATAATCTAATGAGTTTATAATTATATATTTATTACTAATAATTAACTAGTATCAAGTGAATTTTTTTTATATATGTACAAATATGACTTAATTATCATCGATTTGATGTAAATACCTGTATTATAGGAGAAAAAGTTTATTTTGATGTTTGAATAGTCGAGATATTCGTATCGTAGCTCGACTATTCGAATTTACGTAAAAACTTGTTATATTAAAGATGAAGCACACCCTGACAAAGACAACTCATAACTCTACACTCAGAAATCTCTAGAGTACTAACAATTTCACGAAAAAACTTTCAAGCTTGACTGAAAATGTCTCACATTGAAAAAAAAATGCTCCTTGACAAAGACAATCCATGACTCATATCTAGCATAATTCGAACCCAAAATCTCTAGTACTAACCACCCTACAACAAATCTTGAGACTTGACTAAATCTAAATCTGATAAAAAAAACCTCACATTCGAAATAAAACACCCCCTAACAAAGACAACTCACTACTGCGTATCTAACAAAAATCAAATCCGAAATCTCTGGAGTAATTATTTACCACTCCACGACAATCCTCGCGCGGAAGAAGAGACGGAGAGAGTAACACAACGCGGGAATTTCAAGAAAAGGTAAAAAGGAAAAAAAGATTCAATTTTTATCTCCACTCTCCTTTTATAGTACTTTGTCAAATTGTACGTGCCGGCCTCTTCCTTCTCCATTTCTCCATTAATAATATTTTTTTTTTCTCTTCTCCAAACGTGAATCCCTCTTTCTATATTCTTCTTCATCAATTTCTGTATCATTTTCACCATTTTTTGGTTTCTGGGTGTTGTTTTTTTCTTGAAAAAAATGGCGACTTCTGGTAGACCATCATCTTCACATAGGTCTGAAAGGTTACCTCCTAATCATGGTTCTAATAATCATGGTTCTGGAAGAAATGGGGTTGCTAATTTTAGTGTTAATAGCCAACAACAGCAGCAGCAATCGCAAAATTTGCGTTCGAAAAATGTATCAGCTAATTCAAGGCGTTCTGTCACACCCACTTCGAGAAATCGGTCTCCTCCTCAGGAGAATGATCCAGGTTTTGATTTTAGTTGTTTTAATGCTTTGATGCTTAGTTGGTTAGATTATGTTTGTGATTTTTGAATTTTGAATTTTGAATTTTGTTGTTGTTGTTTTTTGTGGAAAGATTGAACATTTTTTGTGTTTCTAGAACTTTGTGGATTTTGTTTGGTTTTATAGATATTGAGGATTGAGTTGTAATCAACAACAACATATCCGGTGTAATTTCATAAGTGGGGTCTGGTTCGGGGGAAGGTAGAGTGTACGCGAACGTTACATCTGCTTTGAGAGTAGAGGCGAAGCCAAGATTCAGAATTTATGGGTTCGAGATTCTAGTTGTTTAACTTAATGGGTTCTAATTATAATTTGTATTCAATACAGAATTTGGACCAAAGCAACTGTTTAGCTGGACCCACAATCAGTAAGCTAGCTCCGCTTCTGCTTGAGAGTTAGAGTGGTTATTTTCGATAGACCCGGAATTGAGTTGTTATATTCTTGAATATTCAGAAATGAAGTTGGTGGTGTGACAGTTGTATCACATTTTTTTTTTTGAAAGAAGGGTCTTTTATGTCTGAAAAAAGGAAAAAAAAAACAGAAAGCAGAAAAGCTAAGTTGAATTTGGGATGTGGAGATGATTTTTTGTTTTTGTTTTATCTGCACGTTAGATTTGAAGTGTTTAAAGATAGCTGTTCTCCAGCTAGATTTGGGTGATGATATGTATTTTGATTAACAAATGTTGGAAAATTTTGTAAAGTGGAGTAGTCATTTGAAGCATCATAATTCTGCTCACTTTATTGGTGCAAGTAAATGTGCTGAAAAATTTAGGGATCAATGAATCAACTGTACCTCAATCTCAAACTAGTTGGTATCGAGTATGTGAATACTCTTTTCCTGTTCTTCTCTATTGAGGGTAATACTATTGTCCGTTAAATGTTCAGCGGATGCTAAAAAAATAGTAATTTCAGGAAAAAAAGTACTCCCTCTATCCCATTTTATGTGGCCCCCTTTCCTTTTTAGTCTGTCCAAAAAGAATGTCACCTTACTATAATTGGAAACAATTTAACCTTAACATTCCCCTTTTACCCTTAATGAAATGATTTACCGCCACACAAATATTCAAAAATTGTTTTAGACCACAAGTTTCAAAAGTTTTCCTTTTTTCCTTGAATACCGTGCCAAGTCAAA